>CAJQZN010019003.1:0-17265 GCA_907164685.1 Colias eurytheme | reverse complement strand
TTTTTTTTTTTTTTTTTTTTTTTTTTTTATGCAATAGGAGGCAACAGAGCAGACGCGTCACCTGGTGGTAAGTGCTCCACGTCGCCCATATGTACGCACAGTGTCAGAGACATTGTGAGTATGTTGCCGGCCTTTCAAGTAGGAATATGCTCTTTTCTTGAAGGTCCCCAGTTCATAGCCGTTTGGAAAAGCCGCATGAGGGAGTTTGTTCCAGATGTCTGTAGTGCGCGGGAAGAAAGATCTTTTAAAGCGCACAGTTGTAGATTGCCAACAGTCAAGGTGGTGAGGGTGGTATTGTTGACGATGTCGTGCTGTACGGTGATGGAACTCGGCGGCGGGTAATGTTCCAAACAACTCTTCAGAGCACTCCCCATAGTAAATGCGATAGAGAACGCATAAGGAAGCGACATCTCTTCGCAGCGCCAAAGTATCAAGCCGATCGGTGAGACTTGGCTCGTTAACAAGTCGTACAGCTCTCCTTTGAATACGGTCAAATGGAAGGAGGTATTGTTGGGGTGCCCCGGCCCAGATGTGGGAGCAGTATTCCATGTGCGGCCTGACTTGCGCCTTATATAACTTGAGGCGATGGTGCGACGTGAAATACTGCCCCGCTCTACAGAGCACACCAAGTTTTTGTGAAGCCAACTTGGCTTTTCCTTCCAAGTGACAAGAAAACTGTACGTTACTCGAGATTTCGAGACCAAGGATTCCGATACTGGCTGCGGCTGAGAGAGGAGTACCCTGAAAAGTAGGAGCTATGACGAAGGGGAGCTTTTTAGCGGTAAAGGCGCACACCTGTGTCTTTTTGGGGTTAAATTGGACTAGGTTTAGTCGGCCCCATTCTGAAACCTCTTGTAAAGAAGTTTCAATCTCAGACACGAGGTTGTTCCGGCACTCGATGATGCGCTCCTGAGAAATATTGCTGCGGCCGGTATATACTGCATCACCAGTACTGTCATCTGCATAGCAATGAATGCTGCCGTTGAGCAGCATATCATTGATATGCAGAAGGAACAGAGTGGGAGACAAGACACAGCCTTGTGGGACACCAGCATTCACAAGCTTAGGATCAGAGCAGGAACCGTCGACTACGACACTCATGCTACGCTCTGTGAGGAAACTGGCGACCCACTGGCAAAGTTTCTCAGGAAGCCCATAGGAAGGAAGCTTCGCAAGAAGCGCTTTGTGCCATACCCGGTCAAAGGCTTTCGCTATGTCCAAGCTGACTGCTAAGCCTTCACCCTTGCTCTCGATCGCCGTTGCCCATCGATGAGTTAGATATACGAGAAGATCACCAGCTGAGCGACCGCGACGGAAACCGTACTGTCGGTCACTGATCAGCTGGTGCTCCTCCAGATAATTCAACAGCTGGCGATTGATAACGGTTTCCATTATCTTGGAGAGCAAGGAAGTGATGGCTATGGGTCGATAGTTGGACGGATCCGAGCGATCGCCCTTTTTCGGGATGGGATGCACTAATGCTTTCTTCCATGAATTCGGGAAAACGCATGTGGAGTAGGAGTGCCGGAAAAGGCGCACGAGGACCGGTGCCAACTCTGGTGCACACATCTTCAGCACAATTGGAGGAATACCGTCGGGGCCACTCGACTTGTGGACATCTAGAGCGAACAGTGCCTTACGCACAGCACTCTGGGTAAATCGGATGTCCGGCATAGAGCCCTCAAGCCGTGGGATGATAGGTGGTGAGTTCCCCATGTCATCTAAAGTCGAGTTTGCGGCGAAGAGGGAGCTAAGGAGATCAGCTTTCTCTTTTGCCGTGTGGGCCAACTGGTCATTCTCCATGCGCAGAGATGGTAGGGACGGCTGACAGAAGTTCCCTTGCACAGCTTTGGCGAGTGCCCAAAAAGCTCGTGTTCCCGAAGGGAGTCGGGCAAGTTTCTCACCAAGCTTAGCAATATGCTCTGACTTTGCTTTCGCTATTGCTCTTTTGAGAGACCTAGAGGCTGAGTTTAGTTCTCTCTTGAGTGTACAGGCGTTTGGATCACTAGACACGAGCGCATTGGCCCAGGCCTGGTAACAGTCTTGTTTTCGGCGCGACGCCGTTTTACAAGAGCTACCAAACCAAGGCTGGGACTTGCCACCGACGGGCACAACAGAGTTTGGAATGAAAAGCTCCATCCCCTGAAGTATCACATCAGCAACAGAGTCTGCACAAGTGCTAGGATCATCTGCCGAGAAGCAAACACGGCCCCAGGGATAGGATGAAAAGAATGTACGCATCCCATCCCAGTCTGCTGACTTGTAGTGCCAAACGCGACGGCGGCCATTACACTGAGGTCGTGGATATCGCTGGATTGGCACCACACTCCGTATTAGGCAGTGGTCAGATGAACCTAAAGGAGCATCAACATTGACCTGATAGCCATCCGGATGAGAAGTCAGCAGAAGGTCCAACAGTGAAGGCGTATGATCCTCTACATCTGGAATTCGCGTGGGCGATGCTACCAGTTGAGTAAGACCATATGCAAGAGCAAAGTCGTGGACAGACTTACCCGCATGATCAGTGGTACGATATACGGTATATCCTTCATTTTCATTAAGAACGCTTTATTATATTTAATTTAATTAGACAATGTTATGTAACAATAGAAGTAGATCTGTGTCTTTGCGTATATTTACTTTTGTTATATTTTTTGGTGTGCAATAATATATTTTTGTTTGTTTGATAGATATTACAACATTCATTTTGTATTTTCTATGGTTTATAGACTAACCACCTACGAAACGTCAATGTAATACGTCAATAACTATTAAACTCCATATTTCAGACATCTCCGTATCAAACACCGTGATAACGTCCGTTCATCACGCAACCAAGATCAAGATGACTCATATCCTTGCGAACAGTGCGATGAAATATTCATAACTCAAGATGATCTAATATACCACTCGGCTATACACGCCACACAGAATCTTATTTGCCCATTGTGTGAAGAAAAGTTTGAGAATGTGGATAGTGTCACTACGCATATCAAGAGTCATGTTAATGGTTTGTATATTTATTTTACGGTAAAAAATATATACGAACTATCAGTATTCAGAATGCTATATAGTATATATACACAACTATTTTATAAAGAAATAAAAAATAGTATACATTCCCTTGCTCAATGACAAGAAACAATTCTGCATAATTAATTTTCTGTTTATTTTACCAGGTCTAGAGTTCATGTGCGACTTTTGTGAACTCATCTTTACAACCAAAGACAAGTACGAGAACCATTTGATGATCGCCCACGAAGAGGAGATTCAGAATGTAAGTACCTTTTTAATATTTGAAGCTCGAAAACTAGAAATTATTTGCTTCATAGAGAATTATAGACGAAACATGTAAATTAATTGTATTTTTTTATGAATTCGTCATTACTTTATGTAAATATCATATGTGTATATTACAGACACTAAAAATAAAGGTTATAATTTTTCTGATGTGTTTAATTTAGGCCTTAATATTTATCACTAATAATAACTAATATTCGTTACAAATTGTATTTAATATTCATTACATAAAAAAATTATGTATAATATTTAAGCGAATAATTATAGTAAACAAGAAACAAACAAAACTTTTTTGTTCCCCTACACTATAATGTATAGAACATAATGACAATTTATTCATAACCAACTTGATTTATTTTAATAGGAATTAGGTGAAGAGGAGTTGTCAATGGAAGTAGAGGGTGATGGAATCGAAGATGATGAAGATGATAATTCAATTCAAGGTTTGAACATTCACATACTTAATATAATAATAGAAGAATTCTCAACGTTTTCGTATGTGCACTAATAATACTGGGTTATAACTTATAACGTTAATATTGTAACAAATTCACATACAAGTTTTAAATTAGATATAAGTTTACAATACAAAAATAATAAAGGTCATTAAATCTTAATTTTGAAGCTAGTCATAGTTTTATCTTTGTATTCAAATTCTTATAAATATGAGGAAAGTTTTAACTATTCTCAAAACAATAATGATTAACTTTTTTCCAGTGAAAGATGCAGGTGATCATATGGTGATTGAAATAAAGAAAGCGGACAATTTTATGGTAAGACAAAAAAAAATAATATTATACAAATACATTTATCATGGTAATATAGTAAAATAGAATGTACTGTAATATATTCGTGTTTTCACAGCTTAATCAAGAAGCTCCGGAGGAGGGTGAATATAGGGGAGATAATACTAACTCTGAAGGTATTTTTTTATTTTTTAGTATAGTAAAATGAACTGCTTATTGTAGGTGCTTTTAAATGGCTGAAATAAAAAAAATGTATGAAATATACATTGAATTTGTAAATACTTTTATAACAGTATTTTATAAATTTCTTTAGACAGGTTATTTTTTTATTTCTTTTTGATCAATACTATAATCAAAGTTATTGTTTTAGAAAGTGAAGCAGAAACTTCAGCCATCGTAACACAAGCCCGGGAGCCTTCACCGGTGGTAACGATAACCAACACAAAAGAATTGGCAACCGTGGAAAAAGTACAGAGGGCAAAACAGATTCTGCCGCAAGCTACAGTCATATCCCCTCAGGTTGAGGCGAAAGCTTTGGTGTCGACACAAGCTACGATAGTGCCGATACAAACGGCACTACCTGCGCGAACTGTGGTCGCAAATCAACCGAAAAGCACTAAGGCTTCGGTGATTACTAAAGCTAATATACAAACGAATATTCAAATAGCAAATAATCAGGTAGATTTTGTATTTTATTTATTTTTTGTTTTTTCTGGCGTAGAGTTTTGCTTCGCGCTTAACTTTTTCAACTTCAATATATTTTATTCTTTCTAGAAACTATAAATATACTTTGAATTAACAATGAAATATACATAAAATACATATTCTTTTCCTTATTAAAGATCATTTTGTCTCATAGTGGAACATGGCAGTTTACTTTTAAAATACATAATTTATATTTAAATGTATTTCAGCCTACTCTATCAATTCGCAAACTAGAAGACACCAAACGCAAGGTAGTTGAACCACCCGCTGAAATACGTGAGTTACTTTTACTATTTCTTTATATAAATTATAAATTTAATTTTCTGAATTTAAAAAAAAGAAATTATCATGGTAAGTATATAATTTATTCTTATGCCATTTTAGAAGCCAAGAAAGAAAAAGTAAACAAGGTGGAAAGCAGTAACAGCGCTGGCTTTAGTGATAAATCACTGAGGCTTTTAGAAAAGGAATTGCAAGATCTGAAAAGGGTAAGAAGTGTTAAGTATTTTGTTTCTATATAATGTATTTATTAAAGTGAATTAAAAAACATATGATTGCTATTAAATCTTTCTTTCTAAAAATGATACAATCCAAGTCTCCTAAGACTTTAGACAATTGACGGTCTTATTGCTATATAAAGCGATTTATTCAAGACAACCAGGCATATGGACATTCATTATTATATTTATATTTCAGACAAACTCTCGGTCAGACGTAACAAAGACGCCGCCAGTCAAAGCAGTTGATACACCAAAGGGTAGACGTCCGCAAATTATAACGTCTACACCTAAATTAAGGTAAGAATTTGCATTTAATATATTTCTATGTTTCTAATCGTTTCTTGTACGTATTGAAAAAAAAAAGAACTGAATGTAGCTAGCAAGCAATATATACCAAAGTTAATATATGTATTACTTTTTTGTATCACTATTACAAAAAATATTTTTACCTGAAACAGATCTAACGATGATAAGAAGTCACAATTGCAAAATAAATCACCCGCGTTCGAGAAAAAGCAAATAGAAAAACGCGTGACAAAAGAAAATAAAGAGCCGAAAGAAGCTAAGGAAATGAAAAACAATGGGAATAAAAAGGATGATGAAAAAGAGAAGGAGTCCAAAGAAACACCTAAAGTGAGTGATTCTGAAAAAAAATCGTATTTATTGGCTGGATTGATTTCATTATTTAATTTCTTTATATGATCATAGTGTACATTTTATTTTATTCACACAATACCAGTAGTGTTGTATTGTAATTGAATTGAAGAAGTTCGATGTTATTTAATATAAATCTATTAGAATAAGATCCATGTATTTTAAAAGGTACATTTCTAAATGAATAAAATGAATTATTCTGTTATAATAAAATTAACAACTTCGATTATAGTTTTATGTCACCAATTTATTTAGTTACAATGTAGTAAGTATCAAATAATAATAATAAAACTACCCAATTTGCAGAGCGTAATCAAAAACGGCACAAGCGACAAGAGCAACACGGACGAAGGTATCCGCCGCTCCACGCGTCCGTCCAAAATAAAGGACTACGCCAAAATGATACGCGACCGCTCGCACGGGAACTCGGACGATGATGATTCGGATATGGACGATGAAGAGTATACGGAGAGCACTCCGGAGGTATGTAGCATAAATAATAATAGTTATTTTGACGTGACAACGTCTTATAATTCGATAGCGCCGGCTGCACGCACGAAAAAACATGACTCATGCGGCGTTACCTCGCTCTGAAGCGTTCCATGTGAGGCTTGAAGTGCAAGCGAGAGCGCGGATCGAGCGACAAAGAAGCACACGGACGTGGTCACGTTCAACTATCGTCAGTAAACCGACTTTTCAGACAACCAATTTTTTTTAATGTTAGAGCGGGTACCCTAATTTTTTTATCGGGAAATCAGAGCGGCACGCATTCAAGCGTCTCCCATGAGCATGAACAGCTATTTAGTATTCAATATTCATGTATAATTTAGGTATGTGTTGTACTCTTAAACACGTAGGTAATATAAAAGGTTATCTCTTCTAGTAGTATGTAGATTTCAGTCCCGTAAGGAAAGT
This sequence comes from Colias eurytheme, assembly GCA_907164685.1. Lineage (NCBI taxonomy): Eukaryota > Metazoa > Arthropoda > Insecta > Lepidoptera > Pieridae > Colias > Colias eurytheme. Next base: position 10,445 of record CAJQZN010019003.1, on the reverse strand, counting down.
TATAATGTACTTATTGCTTATTTTTTTGCCAATTAGTCCAATTTCAAATATTATCCTAAAATTTATTCATTAATTTCTCCATAAATTTGTATAGATTCAAAAAAACTATCAGTTCATAAATATATAATTGTAGCCGCGTCAAAAGCGAAGAGCCAGTGTGAAAACAACACCGAAGCCAACACCGCCGGCGTCAGTCGCCACTACACCGACGGCCACGCCCACTCCGAGGAAACGGGGACGACCACGCAAAGACGCGAATAAAGAAGTGTATGTATATAATACTAGCTGCTCCGCGCGGTTTCACCCCCGTGGCCCCACTCCTGTTGGTCGTAGCGTGATGATATATAACCTATAACCTTCCTCGATAAATGAGCTATCTAACACCGAAAGAATTTTTCAAATCGGACCAGTAGTTCCCGAGATTAGCGCGTTCAAACAAACAAACAAACTCTTCAGCTTTATAATATTAGTATAGATAACTAGAGGTCCGCCCCGGCTTCGCCCGTGGTCCATATTTCGCAATAAAAGGTAGCCTATGTCCTTTCTCGGGTATCTAAATATCTCCATACCAAATTTCATGCAAATTGGTTCAGTAGTTTAGGCGTGATTGAGTAACAGACAGATAGACAGAGTTACTTTCGCATCTATACATATAATAAATCTGTAGAAGGGTCAATTCTGTACATTGGAAATATTGAAAAAATAAATAGCAGGGGGTGTTACTGGATCGATACCAAACCCAAATATTTGATTAAAAAATTTTTTTTTGCACTTCGCTGAATTACTGAGTCATCACACATCAAGCATAATATATTAAAAATAAAGTACATTATATTATGTACCCATTAAACAATCAGTAGTGTGCTAAGTTTTCAAGATATCCACAAATGACTAACTTTATTGTATTCTTTTAGTCCAGAAAAAATAAAGAAAGATGAAAATACAGCAAACGAAAGTAACACACAGCAAAAAGAGGATGAAAGCAAACCAATTGAAGAAGTGAAATCGGAGAAACCGGAGATCTCTGCAACAATACCTTCGGTAAGTATTTTATTTACTAAAACTAGATTTCCGCCGCGGCTTCGCCCGCGTTATTAAAGAAAAACCCGCATAGTTCCCGTTCCCGGTCCCGTGGGATTTCCGGGATAAATTATATCCTATGTGTTAATTCAAGTTACCCTCTATATGTGTGCTAAATTTCATTGTAATTGGTTCAGTAGTATTTGCGTGAAAGAGTAACAAACACACACATACACTGCTAAATTTCATTGTAATCGGTTCAATAGTATTTGCGTGAAAGAGTAACAAACACACACATACACATCCTCACAAACTTTCCCATTTACAATATTAGTAGGATTAGTAATCTGTTACATTCATTCATATAACTTTTTAATAAAATAACAATCTTTTTTCCAGAATACAACCGGGTCTGAACAAGCAACAACGGAACAAAAGTCACAGTCAAATGTAATTCTCTCTCCTACAGGACAGACTTTGAAAAAGGTACAAATATCATATTTGGCACACATTTTATTCTTGAAGTTAAAACCTAGACAATAAAATAATAAAACCATAGAAAATATTTTACATGCTTCATTTGTATCTTGTATTTTAATGTGTATATCCATTCTATGTTATTAATTTTACAGGTACCAATTAAAGCCTTGCCTCCCGGAGTGAAACCAATGCCGTTGCCGATGAACGCGCGACGTAAGTTTTTTTTATAATAAAAATTAAAATCATTTAAATAGTCAACTATGATACAATTAATATTTAATTATATCGTCGCTTTTAAGTTTAATTTTAAAGGGAAATATAGTTAATGAATAAGGTACTGGTTTTTTAATAGAAAATTATATGATTTTTATTTTACAGCAATGGGCCAAGGCGAATTGTGTGAAATGCAGATCGGCAAAAAGGTTGTGAAGGTGCAGAAAATTGTAATGACGAAAGCCGAAGTAGAAGCTATGGCTAAAAAAGGACTAGTTGAAATGAAGGTAGGTTATATAATATATGATATATTTATTTTTTCACTAAATAGTGTCACACAATTAAATAATTGTCCTCAAAATTATGTTTAAAAATTTAGTTTATTACCACAGAAATGAAAGTAATGGCGTAATTATTAATTTTTAACCACATAACTTAGATCAACGAAGATAAAACGTCTGAATTGTCATTAAGATAACAAACTGTAGTGTAATTTTATTTCTTAGAGCTGTGCTTAGAGCGAGTTTAATCATGTAACGAACAACAAAATTACCTACATTAAAAAAATATAAATTTCCTTATATTTAACTGCATATTTTAAAAGTATAATATTAAATTCCAGGACGGCACAATGGTTTTGAAGCAAGGTATCAAATTGCCAACAGCAACCGCAGGTAATAAAGGTCAGTTTTATTTTAATTGTTTCTTTTTATGTCGCATTAAAATGCCTAATAATGATTTTTTTATTCCACAGATATAAAAGATTCTCCCACTAAGAAAGAAAAGGCAGTTCCAACAAGATGTGATCTCGGAGATGATTAAATATATTATATTAAAATTTAAAATAGTTTTGTAGTTTCATGAAATAGATGGTAAATTATATTATTTTGTGAAACTGTAATAGATTTATTGCAATTATATTAAGTTTCTTTTTCATGTTAATCTTACCTCAAGACTATCGACATCATGTCAATCATATTTTTTATTTTATAAGTTTATAAAACAAGTTTGAAGCTTGTATACTTGCTACAAAGAAAAAGTAATGTTGGATTGTGTGCTATAACTTATACATCAATGATAAATTTTGGTCTAAGTAAGAATATTTTTCTATTCTAAGTCTATATTGTGTTTTAAAAATATTGTAAACAAATATACAGTACCTATGATTTAAGAATGTCAAATCAAAAATCTCTGTACAGTTTAGCTGTATGCACATTTAAAATATTATGTTTAAATTAGTAAATAAAAATTTATATGTACTAGACGTAACTTTTTTTTCTTACCTTTTCCTTTTAAATTAGCCAAAACGTCTGAATCATGATCAAGTGGAAGGATTTATAAAAAAAATGATGAGTTTCATTTTTCGATTTTATCCGATTAAAAAATATTATAACTAACTACCTATGAGAAATAAAATCGTGAAGTTCCACCTAGATAATTATAAACACCCACACGTCATGGACATCCACAAAATTAAATTATAGCACATACTGAAAATTACATGAAAGATTAAGGTCTTATTCATCAATGACTGTGATTTATTCATATGAAAAATTATCGTCACCTACCGTTTCTATCTGCGGATGGAAAAAATAAAAAACGTATTTCATAGAACGATATATATAATCCAAAAAAGGGCATTAGACTCGAGAAAATTTACAAAGCATTATTGATTTCTAATTTATCTATAAAACGTCACAGAGTATACATGTGGTATACATACATTTTATTTTCTACGTCATTACGTAGTTCTACTTGATACGAGATGTCGCTGTTTTGTGCATTTACATAGGTAGCGCTAGATGTCGCTACATACATATTGTCGCACCAGTTTCCCGCTCAAACAAACTTACTTTGGCGGCTTGTTCAAATTAACACAATCAAAGCTGTTCATACCACATCAAAAACGCGCGGCAGCCGGAGCTGTATATAATTATAAAAATATATTTATAATAATTCAGTATACGAATACAATAAATAATAATACAGTTTAATATTACTAAGTGTCCGGAGTGTTTTATTAAATTCGAAAAGTTTTCTTAGAGAAAGGGGGAACTTCAAATAAGTAAGTGCTTATTCATTATATGATTATTATTTTTCTAACAATTTCCATAGATAAATTAACAAAATAATTGTTTCGAATTATTTTTTTTATTATTATTTTAAGAAAATTTAATATAATATTAATAATTCTATGTATTCTTTATTAAATAAAAAAATTCGTAATTTCATTTTATCTTTTAAATATACAATCTGTTTTATTTAAATAAAATAAATACACCCGTAAATTAAATTATCAAGACATTTTTGCAACACTGAATAAATTTGTAACTTAATTTATATTATACTTACAAATGTAAAAAATAACCTGTTATCCTAAACAAATTAATTTTACGGATGTCGTAGTCGTTCAAGTGGCTTGTTAGAGGGGAAGTGATAAAAAGTAAACAAATATTTTATTAACCTTCCAAGGTACGAGCTATGCGACTTTATTTTGTCCCCCAATTTGTTCCGCGGCAAATATTAACATTGTGATAATTTAACAAATGCCCGTTTGGGCTATATTGATATTTTATAGCCTAATAAAATATAATTTATTTAAAATGTAATGACTGAAAATAAAAGTAGAAGAGTGCCTATGTACATAATATATCTTATATATAAAATTCTCGTGTCCCAATGTTAGTCTGCATACTCCTCCGAAACGGGTGGACCGATTCTCATGAAATTTTCTGTGCATATCGGGTAAGTCTGAGAATCGGCCAACATCTATTTTTCATATGTACCACGGGCGAAGCCGGCGCGGACCGCTAGTTTTTTTATAAAAAATTTAAAATTTAGTCTGTTTTACATACTTACTTCATTTTTGCTTTTCTTATAAACTAGTTAAAGATTGTGTTTTAAGTAGGTACGTCCATGCTTAATTTTTTGTATTCTGATTTAAAGTGATAAGTATATACTTACACTTTTTTTCCAATTTATTTCGGCGCGTCAAAGCTATAAGGTAAAATGTATGATCATTATCTCAAGAATATCGTAGGTAATATTAATAAGATGATAAAAATTCTTTAGTGATTGAATGCCGTCTAATCAATCTTGATAGATTATAAACAACGACATTTGATAAACGTGAAATATTTTATATTTTAGGAGGCGCGGTCTTATCGTATGCCTTCATTATTTAAACAATACGGTTTTTGTATGTTTCTGTAAAAGAACATTACACATTCCTTAATATTTTTAACTTATAAGCAGTTGATAGATGTAAGTACCTAAACAAACTTACATTCATACTTTTTAGGGTCCCGTACCGAAACGGTAAAACGATGGACCCTATATATTACTGAGACTTCGTTGTCTGTCTCCAGTCTGTATCTCATAAACCGTGAAAGCTAGAAAGCTGAAATTTTCACAAATGATGTATTTCAGTTGCCGCTATAACAACAAATACCGAAAATAAAAAAATAAAATATTCAGGCGGCGCGTCCCCATAGTACGGAATAGTACGGAACCCTTCGTGCGCGAGTCCGACCTGCACTTGGCCGGTTTTTATTTTTCATGATGCTTTCGCAAACAATAAAGTTGTGTTTGAAATACTTAGGCAAAAAAGTTTTTATTTCAGTTATATTAACACACTTTTTTAGTGTCTGCAGAAATAGATCAAAAGAACGATGTTATTTTTTGTGCTTATTTAATCTTCTCACAATGTGTAATAAGGAAAAATATACTTAGCAAGCGTGTTAGTTTTATTAATAACTACTATCTTATTCGGACATTAGAGCTATTGAGTGGCGTATAAACAAAAATAATGAAAAAACGTTTCCCACCCGAAAATCAATAGACACTATCAGTTTCGAACCTCATAACACAAAGACCTTGGTTCCAATGACTTTTTATTACTCCGGGATTACAAACACATGTAGATAAAATGTGTGATACCTGTTTCGGTGTTACGAAACAGATTATAGAGCCGATGTACCCGTAACATCTGTGACGATGTAAACAAAGGCATACCTACTCGTCAAAACTGTATCGAATCGTTTCAGTACAAACTACGGCTGGAACAAGTTTTTTTATAGCAACAGTCGTTGATATGCCTTAAGTCGTAACGCAGACTAGTTCCGATTCCAAGAACTGTTTGGATTAGGTACCAGTGGCTGTTTTTTGTCAAAGTTATATAAGTAGTTACTACCACAACTATATTTATTCTTATCATTTGGAGCCTCATGTTGCGATGTGAAAAATAAGAATATTCAGAGAATATTCCGTTCCATTATATCCGTAAGTGGAATAACAATAGGATAACTACCATGTTTTGCTTATCCTAAATATTTGAATTCAAATTCAAATTAGAATTGAAATCAATCAATGTTTACGTTGTTATCATAATTTAAGAAAATAATAATAGCAGAACTAGTTGAATATTTAATTATATTTGGCTCATTGATTAAGTACATTCTATTTACCTAGTATTTACTTATCTATCGTTCATCCATTAGTATAAGATACTAATCAGTGAACGACAAGATAAATAGAGTGTACATAATCAATGTGCCAAATATAATTTTATCAATATTTCTACATAGAGCATAAAAGCTTTTATCATATTTTCATGCCAGCTATCAACTATGAAATCTATATTCTAATGATTACTAAATTAAATAAGGCTTAGTTCTTACGATAATATAACCGATCACAATTCAATGAAACTCAAAATAGTCCTGTTATAACAGTTACAAATATTACCTACTCCTATGAGTCCTATATTTCCTTAAGTTTTCATTTTGCGTTATTTTTTGAGATATCTCCTTCCTGTGCTTACAAACTTTATCTTTGTTCAAACATCCCTAAATGCTTGCTTTGTGGGAGCACAAAGCAAGCATTCAAGCAAAACCGCAGCCAAACTATAAAACTATCAATATTATCAAGCATCTGTCGCATTAAACTTCATTCAGTACCTACGTAATAATAATAAATGTAAAATAAGTAATTGCGTCTTGAAATAAATTTAAAACTAAAATGAAAACCCATAAGCTAGTTTCGAATCTTGCAAAAAAATTGAAACAACTGCACCAGTGAAATGGGCATACCTAATATTATTTCGTATCGCAACACAAATAAACTCTTAAACAGAATATAAGGGGTACAATCACCAAACAGACCTATTTTTTTTTTTAATTTCTTGGAAAACTTATATAACCTCACACCTTGCGCACTCAGTTAAAAACACTGAAACAGTAGGTACATTTTCACTATATACCATAATTACAATTATGACTTTTCATTCGTGACTCTAAAACGAGCAATTAAGTAGAATATAAAACGGTCAGAAGCACAATTTAATTATAATGAATGGTGACATCGTAAGCCCGGGCCCGCCCAACCGTGGAACGCAATATGGAAATGAAACGGATATCCGCCGACGGATATTAAGCCGTACTATTACCGTTAGAGCCTTGAACCTGGGGTTTGTTAAAAATATAAACGCGAATTTGTTTCCTTATATCCACAATACGATGAACTCAACTGATTGCCTACTATTTCAGGAATTAATAAGCTTAACCTCAGATAAAATAATACATTTAATAATAATATAATTCCTATTATTGAAACTTTGTTCAATCTGTGGTTTTGATTTCTTGTGAACACAGAGGGACTCTATATGAGGATCTTTGCGGTTATTATTCGAAGTGTTGACTATGATACGAATGCCAATCAATCATTGACAAACAACCATTTTTCATATTACATATTATCATATTTTATTAGATTAATACATGAATACGCTAAAGTTTAGTCTTGATAAAAAACTTTCCGAAAGCTATAATAGCATATTAACGATCATTGATCACTCTCGTTTATGAATATTTTATATTCGATTTCATATTTTGTTTTGAGCTTTGTTTACACATAATTTCATAACTCCGCCTGATAGGTACATATAACTTTCTCAGTTCATTTTTACTATTAACTCACGCTTTTTCAATTCACGTTTCCTAGAATGAAAGCTTTTTATAACAAAGGCATAATTTTAATAAAAATAAATTATGTGAGTTTTCTAAACTAAAGATAAGTTCGTAGAATAAATTGAATTTTAACATACTGTATGTAAGTAGATACGGTTGAAGATTACAAAAGTTCAAAAGCTCGCCAAGGTTACGATCTCGTTTCTCAAATAGGTATCTACAAATACAAATCAATTTAGTAGATATGGTTTTATAAAAATGATAGGAACGATCGTAAAACTTTTCATACTTCCTACTATTATAGAAATTTAAATATTCATGAATGAAAATAAATCAAAAAAGTATCTGGCACTTGGTAGTGATCTTATTGTACAAAATTATGAACCTCAAAATGACGTCATAAAAAGCCCGCAGGTGCGATCCAATTCAAAGAAATCATTACGTGGGTCTTATTATAATAATCACATGGTACATAATAACGTAACCTAATATGGTAAAAATTTTTCCATTTAGACCTGAGAGTTGTAAAACTGAATAATGGAAGAATCTGTGATGACATGATAGATTATTCACAATTCTGATTACTATATTTAAACAAGTTTCCATAATGATAGATCTGAATTAATAAGGCTAACTTCCCTTCTCCGTGACTCATGTTTTATGTAATGGATATCGGGTATTTCTGAAACCATAACGTAAAATAACGTTTTGCTTTTAAGAATCACGGGAACCACAGAGAAGCCTTGAAGCTCCGAAAAGCTCGTTGAAATCTTATACGGAAACTCGATCGCGTTTCATTTTTTGCATTGACTTTTTATTACAAATACGTACATGAATTTTACGTTTCAATTAACAAATATTAAAGTTCGAGTTATTTATTGCTTGCTTGTTATTGTAAAGTATATACTTGAGTATTCCTGATGACCTTAAAACATCCCAGTATAACTTACCACAAAGTAAATAATAGTATATGAGTAATATTATTATTTTCTTCAATTGAATAAATTCTCTGTATTATTAAATGAGGAAACAGGTAACTATATAGTTCGTACAGACTATAGGTACTTATACAGGACCTGTTTTGGACATGACTTGCAAAAAACGTCCAAATTGCTTGTTCGAGTCCTTATATATCACAAATCAATTCGATCATTATGTAACCTGTAAACGAGTAAAAAACCACTCAGTAGGCCCTTTCTGTAATAAATTTAATAACGTATTATTTTTTACTGATTGAATTGCATTGATTGGTCAAATGTTTAATTTAAGAATGTTCAAAGACAGGCGTTTAATATATAGGTAGTCAAAGCAAACTTTATACTTATATCAAAAGTTTGAATACCTATATTTAAATTCGAATCATCCTAGTTTTTGAAGCTTCCACATTCCTACTGACTAGTATTTAAATTATGTATCCAATATGTTAATTTTGAGATAGAGTAGCTCATGGAAAAAGCCATAGAATTTTTGTTGCGGAATTTTTTTTGAACTTTTTACGAACGATGTGCAGAAAGCTGTTTCAAATTACCGCTTTCAGACAACATAGGTACGACAAATTAGTTGCATATCGTAATGAAGTAATATCATAGTAATATACCGATAACAACTATCTTACGATATCCATCGCGGCTTAAGCTGAATAAACAGTCACCTAAGTGATAACATGAACTGAAAACAATTATTAGTTCAAACACACGCAATATGATTGTTAAACCAAACGAGTGTCCATCGCGGTCACGATACAGATTATTTTTCGCCCTAAAAAAAGTAAGATTTTACAATAATTATTATAATGTTACATAAGATACTTACCTATACCTTTAATTTGTATTTAACATAAGATTAGTGTTTAATTCAGTGTCTGCTCTATTATCGTCAGATTTCTCTACTATTTTTATTGGTCCAAGGCATCTATGAGCTACACATTAACACATCTTTGAAAATAAACAACCTCAATTTAATAAAAATTAAGCTAAATGCGATCTCAATGCATGCAATGTACTTAAAAATAGATATCTACCTGATTGTTATGCATTTCACAAACACGTAAACTAATATGAATACACCGCTCCAGTTACATAACATTAATATGTAGGTAATCTGTTGAGGTTAACATACCATAGTAATTGATGTTACCTGCATCCGCCCTCCGAACGTATAACCGACAAAAAATTAATGGAAGTTAACTCGTCCCTTTTCACATTTGTTGGTAAGAGATGTAATCAAAAACACTATTTTTTATTTTGGTTAAAATTACTGAGTCATTGGAGTCCACGGAGCGTAACTCCACAGTTTTTCCTCTCGATTCTCGGTATACAATTACGATCTACGTCGAAGCACGGTTGTACAGCACGACACAGCTCACTCGGCCCTATTACCATGTACCAGCGGAGGGTATCAAAAAACCGAGATAATTACACGCTGCCCGAATTGACGCTGTTTGATGTTCTACCCGTTGTATCCGCCTCGCTACATCTATTCTGATTGTAGCACGTAATATCATTAAATTTTTATGCTGTGCTACAATATTATAAAATTTATAATTGTTACACACTGTTAATTTATGTTAATGCGATGTACGTAAAATAAAGTCTGGGAACATAGCACAGTGGAACATTAGTAACATTACATAAGGCAAAAACACAAATGTTATAATAGATATACCTTTTAGAGGGATTAATGATAGGTACTTAATATAACGAGTAGTAGATAATATGAATGGTAAAGAACCTAACTACTTTGCATGCCTTATCACATTAACAAACA
>CAJQZN010019001.1:0-23934 GCA_907164685.1 Colias eurytheme | reverse complement strand
CCCTTTGTGCGCGAGCCCGACTCGCACTTGGCCGGTTTTTATTTCTTAAAAGTGACAGCTCTCATATCACAATATTCCAACAATATTTTCTCGGTATAACATTTCAACTTTTATACTCGATAATCGAGATATACAGCATCAACAATGAATGAATAATAAATGCATAAACGTCAACATTCTGAGTTATTACACTTGCATAGACAGTCACTATATCGTTGACCTATTTCTACGCTTTAGTATCACAAAAAATGTATTTAACGGTCATATTTTCCACTGCAAATCCACACTCATACATAATCATGAAATCGTACATAATTAGTGCTGTCTGTCACGTAGTAATACCTAAGCGTGGTGGAATATTAATATCGGTATTGAAAACTGTTTTTGCATATTTAATACACGCCTAAATGTTTTTTTTTCTAACAACGTATTTATTTTTACTGTAGTAGTTAACATAACCAATGTATATAACTATTTCAAACATTTTTTTCCTTATAAATATAGTTTAAGAGCGAGCGCCCACGAGCAACTTAGTTGCCCGGCAACTATTTTGTCTCTGTCGCTGTCTCCTCGCAAAGTTTTGAACGATGCGCTCACGAAAGCGACAGCAACGCAACTTTTTCTTTAAAATTTTCTTCATTTATCAACATGGTTTTCGAAGAGACGGTTGTGGTCTGTGCTCTTGTCCCGCATATTTTTCATTCCCGTGAGATTTCCGGGATAAAACCTATCCTATGTGTTAATCCAAGTTACTCTCTATATGTGTGCTAAATTTCATTGTAATCGGTTCAGTAGTTTATGCGTGAAAACTGAAAACCATACATACCTACAAACCTTTCCTCTTTATAATATTAGTATAGATATGTAATCGTAATTGTAAAAAGTAAATTAGTTTTTATTTAATACTTTTTAGTGTATTTTTCAACACGAATCAAACGAGCCCAAACTCGATAAAGTTGAGTCAATATATTACTAAGTTCCTATGACCACCTTCCGACTCCATCATCAAATCAGCTCTATGTCATAATAATGTTTCATCGCTATCCAATTTACATGCGTATACAAAATTTCAGCTCAATCGGTTACCTGGAAATGAATCAAAGTTACTTGCTACATTTCAATTAAGTCATCGAGACCAGACAAAAATGCTCATAAAATAAAAACTACTGGGCTTATCCGAATAAAATTTATGGGACCAATCCCACACCATTCCGCATCAAAAAAAAAAAGAATCACGTAAACCGGTTCAGAAACCTCGGAGTAATCGGTGCATACATAAAAAAATATACCGGCCGAATTGATAACCTCCTCCTTTTTTTTGAAGTCGGTTAAAACTACTGTGTACGAGAATAAAAACGTTGACATAAATACGTATTATCGCTACGCCGGTTACGCGGCAACTGGCCGGCGGCCGTCGCCTGGCAACATTTTTGTCGCCGTGCGCGCACTTGCATTGAAACCAATAGACAGGGCGACAGTTGCGTCGCGGGCTTGTCTCCGAACCCGCGGACAAAAAAGTCTCCCGGGAGTTGCGTCGCTACGTACGCGCACTTTCATACTAGCCCATGGCTGGAGAGACAAAATAGTTGCGGAGACAAAATTGTTGCGGAGACAAAGTTGCTCGTGGGCGCTCGCTCTTACATATTTTTCGCCGTTTTATTCCGATGACAAGTAGTTTTAACATTTTATAATCTTGCGAGCTATGCTATGAAAATGGAATTGGAAATCGTAAATCAGGCTTTATACAATACTAGCGACCCGCCCCGGCTTCGCACGGGTGCAATGCTGATACTAAATAAATACACTACAGAAAAACTTTTAACGTTGTATATAAAAATATAGCGGCCCGGTCGGCCGGTACCGCTGCAAACGGTACGCCCCGCAATTTTTAAATCTGTAATATCTTCGAAAATATTCACTTAAATCATACGGTGTAAAGGGCCATATAGATCTATATTAAATGAACAATGTATTCAAGGTATTAAATTGGTTAAGGATTAATGCTGTATTGGTTAAAATCGCTTCGAAAATTAGCCATTATTTGTCGTAAAAAGTAAATGACAAAAAAAAGTTATTGTGGGTTATCCATAACAACGGGTCACCATGAAATTTGACTTTGATTGCAAAGCATTAAATTTCGTAGTTTGGGTCGTAATTAGACGGAAAAAAAATATATGGCATGAAAAACTTTGCTTTTGTGCTTAGAAGACTGATTGAAGGAAATTTTTAAAAATCTCGGATTTTAATTTTTGATTGAAAATAAAACTATCTATTGAAATAAAAATGTTTATTATTTTTATTAAGTTTTACTATCAAATTAGCTTACAGAAAAGTGGAAAATAACTTAAAAGTGCACACTTTTACTTTTTCTTTTATGTTCATAGCTACTTTCTCTCAATAAACCCCAAATATAGTCGCCCATCATGTTTTCATTGTATTGGCCTTGATAGCGTTGTTCAAAATTCATGATGTCCTGATGGAAACGTTCTCCTTGCTCTTCGGAATAGGCTCCCATATTGTTTTTAAATTTATCCAAATGAGCATGCAGCATATGTACTTTGACATCCTGCAGCCCATGGCCTTAAAATTTGTAATTGGAATTTGCCTTACCTTCCAAACACCTTTTACAATATCTACAAGCAACATGTGGAGCCCGTGGCTTATCTTGATTCCGTACAGGACAGTCAAAATATGCTTCATAGGCTTCACAGAGAACGTGAGATGTCTTTAGTTCATATTTCACGTCTCGAACTTTAATAATTGACCACATATAAAACAAAATGCATCAGCATCGTATTTGCACTTTCGTGACGACATTTTAAGTTATTCTGGGCTTGTAAATAACTAAATAATACCTGATGGTTGTTTATCACTCGGGTGCCATCTAGCGGCACAGTGTAAACGTTAATATCCCACTCTCACCGCGCGGTCTTTTTAAAAATATTAAAATCAATTAAAATTTATGAAAAAATTGAAAAATTAGTATTATTATTATAACTATCACAAAAGCAAACTTTATACCGAAAAAAGGTATTTTCTTTTCGTTTTTGTGCATAACTAACTGGAAAATAATAGTATAAACTTTAGGACAAAGAACGAAAATTTTTTTGTCGAGTCGTGTAAGAGATAGACATATGCCATCGCGGACTTTTCTGTAGACCTTTTCAATGTGTACAATACTTAGTACATTATTTTGATAAAACTCGTAGGGTTCAGCCTGCGTTTGCAATGTAAGCGGATAAAATGTAATTATTTTCGACATCACATTAGAAACCTCAAAAATAACAGTACTTCTCCACTATTTAATGGATGTTATTATACATATACCTTTAAAAAACTACGACAGGTAGCTGAACTTAACCTACTTAAAACTGTTTATCTTTCTCTCTGTCAGAGTATACTTAGGTATTGTATTGTAGCTTGGGGTGGCACTCATAAAACTATTCTTCTACCTTTAGAGAGATGCCAGAGGTCAATACTTAAGGTGTCAGCTTTTAAGCCAGTTCGTTTTCCCACAAAGGATATATATAATTTATTCAATGTATTATCTATTAGACAACTCTATATATTAGACACTGTCCTTAAATTCCATAATCTAATAAACATTAATGTAAGTTTCTCTAACATAAACTTAACTCAGCGTTCAACTAGAGATGTAGTAAAACATCAAACTTTCAATACGACCTTTTTCCGTAGGCAATTTCTATATTTGGGACCACACTTATATAATGTAATAAATAAAGAGTTGAAAATATTTAATTTATCACGATATAAAAGTAAAAAAAACTATAACTAAATGGCTGCTCTCAAAGGATTACTACTACACAGAAAATGTAATTATCTCTAAGACCCGCTGTTAACGTGAGAGTCTATATAAGTTATTCAAACGTAAACACATTCTACTCATGCTCTTCTACCATTATATGAACCCACACTCCTCCAATCATGCACACACGTAAGACATGTCACACACACACACACACTCACACACTCATACACCCACACACACACCCACAGACACAACTTTTACATTATATATATATATATATTTTTTACTTTATTCTCTGTTTAAATTACGTCACTATATTTCTCAACTGTAACATGGAAGGTCATCGGTACCCGTAATACAGACTATAGTCTAGTACGGGACCATCGTTTTTGTATATTTTGTAATTGTGGTTGTGAAATAAAGATATTTTTATTTATTTTATTTATATAAACCTTCCTCTTGAATCACTCTATCTATTAAAAAAAACCGCATCAAAATCCGTTGCGTAGTTTCAAAGATTTAAGCGTACAAAGGGACATAGGGACATAGGGAAATAGGGACAGAGAATGCGACTTTGTTTTATACTATGTAGTGATGTACTGCACATTGCTGCATTTAAAGTAAGCAACCCAACACACTTCCAATATTTAGCAAATTTGATCTTGAACTTCGACGATCGTTTTACCATTCAAACAAACACACGCTTCTTTTCAGTTTTCCCATTCCCATACACATTCCTACACAACACACAGCGATGCTACATCGTTACCGCAACCATACCGATATCCAAACCGTTACCAGTTACCACAATCGTTATCGGTACCACCCCGTTGCGCGCACGTGCCCACACACCGTATAATCATCTCATTACCGTATACGCAGAGTATTTTGCAATTCCACAGCACGTATTGAAATGGAAATTAATACGGGACGACGGATAGCATAATTAATGCGCCCCGCTTCGCTCGAGAATGCGAAAATAAACGAGATTTCAATAATCGGTGTAATGGCGCGTGTTTGTTTGCGTTTTGACATGTGACGCTTCGCATAAGTGACACCGTTTTACGTACCATTTGTTTTACACAGATACTCGCTTGTAATTGATAAAGACATTATTGGAGGGTAGTTGTAAAGCTCTCTTATATTTATGAGGTTGTATATCAATTTAGGTACAAGAATCTAGAACTGAAAAATATTAAATCGATTGATAAATAGAAATATCTAGTAAAATTACCTAAATTAAATAACTATTAGGGTTGTTCCAAAAATTCTATCATCATTTGAATTTGTAGTTGGTTAGTTTTTCCTTTCATTCAATATTAAACAATTGTAGTAATCTAGAATCTAGATCTAAAAATCTAGATAAGTATTATAAGATACTTACTCAGAAATTCGTAAACGCAATCTCCGATACACCTACACGCCTCTTAGATGCATGCACAACCTGGAATGAAAAGAAATGAACAATTAATTAATGCAATTTTAAACATAATATATAGTTTAATTTACATAATATATCGCAATTACAAATATAATTTTAAACGGTTTTAGTTTTTACACGGATGCAGTATATTTTCATAGGCCATTGTAAAGAATTAATGGCTGATTGGCTATTAAAAGAAAATTTTACACCTCCCTGGGAGTTTTACTACACATTTATGAAATAAGTAAAGGGCATAGAGAGCAACTATAGAGTTTCTTTCCTTATAAAGAGAGCTTATAAAGAGAGCAGAGCTTTCCGAATTAAATAAATTAAGTGTTTTGACGATTCAAATGCGCTTCTCAAATCTAGTTGACTGGTTATTGTGATCTTATTAATATGAATTTGCCAGTCAGGCGTAAACTGTCCGGAAATAAGAGGTCATAATACGGCCCCTGTTTGTGACGAACACTGCCCCATATTCATGGTATACATATTTTGTTAAGAAACACACTTGAATCAATATGTTGGGGAGTTCCTGGTACCTACTGTTGAAATGTTCTCGGCCAAGGAAGTCAAATTATTGATCAACTTATGGTCATCAATTCACTTTATTGTAATAACTATCAAATAGCCCTTTGTTTACCATGAATACGAGGTATAGTGGTAGTTCGACACAACACAGATTCCAGGAACGATAACCATCGCGCTGCGCTTGCGCATGGGCTACGTACAATCGTTAGCCAGTACATCGTTTGTACGGGACACGCTCCAGTGCGCACGCCAACACGCTGTGACGTCACTGTGTCGATCACATGACAGATCAGCTACTAGGCACTGTTTTGAACGGAAGTTCGGTGCGGTGATTAATCATCGTTTGTAATTAACTACCCTCATTTGTTGTTTGTTTTTTTTTGTTTGCTCGATGTGGAGTAGATATGAATGTATGTGTGTAAATCGATATAATAATGTGTCTACATCTTATGTTATGTTATTAACCCGTTTTGGGTCTTTTTGTGTGCTTTGAACAAAGAAGAGTTCTTAATAGATAATCTGCCTCATCTATCGAGCCATCATCGCTTAATCCTGTCCATAATCAAGAGTAAAACCTATTCGGCCGCTGAATTGATAAATCGTTTTTGTTGTTTTTAGAAAAAGGATCAGAAAGCATCGCATCGGTCGCTTCAACTAGTTCTATTAAAAGCATAACCTTTGCATATCTAACCATGATAATATCATATAACCCTCTCCTCACTCACTACAGAGGCTCCACAATCACAGGGCTACAAAAACCATGAACCTCCGAACTCAAAACCGGCCCACCAAATCGGCGAAGTTCATTCACCCCAGTGACGTCACAGCGGCCCATTGTCCGACGCCATGTTGAATTAGCATCGATGTGACTTCATTATTGATTCCATTTTTATGTATTGATATCTGTACAATACATATTTCGATCAATGCACATACCTAAATCAAATTGAAGAGCTTGTGCGTTATAACGTACTAGATGTTGTTTTTGTGTGGTGTCTCAGGATGTTAGCCAGAAGGACTGATACATCTTAACGTGGATGTGTGAACAGAAGGTATACTAGCTGTATCGCAAAAGCAAGTACCTACATATTTTCTGGTACCTGAGCTACATGACTGCCAAGTATCGTCAAGTTCTGTGCAGTGGTTTTAGGGGGAAAATATTCGTATTTCTAATGTTAGGTGTTATCCTGGTACCAACATACTATCCTTCATGATATTCATAAGTCAAGTATCATCAAAATCAGCTTACTCAATCGAAAGTTATGAGGTAACAAGTCGTTGAAAATACAACAATACTAAAAATACAGTCGAATTTACAAGCCTTCCTTTTTTTGAAGTCGGAGTACCTCCTCTTTTTTTAAATCGATTGAAAGCTTTATTCCAATGTCTAAACGCGTATCAAGCCGCGCGCGTGCTCTATGTAGTAGAGTACATAGCTACATATTATAATATTTACATACAAAAAACTACACGAGTACATTTTTTTGCGATACAGCTTACAATCGTTTTGTATGCGTGATCTGCATGAATCGGTAACTTTTGACAGGCAAAAGTGATCCATCATGATCGAGTTTATTGTTTTTTTTTTTCATTCGTTCTTTAGTTGACGAATGCTGTACCGGTATTCAATGTAACGATTACAATTTAACTAGCTGGAACCCGCGGCGTCACTCGCTTATAAATTATAATGGCCATAAAGTTACAAATATACGCTTTCATCTTATTATATATTCATAATTATATTTTCTCCAATAAAACATTTCTATATATACTATAAAATTTTATATCTGGAACTACTGAACCGTTTCAGACAAAACAATCATTTTAAGAAAGTTTCGCTAAACGCAGAAATATCTTATTTTCCCCTTAGACGAAAACCAGTCATTCGGTAGTTGCCACAGCTACAGTAAAAAACAAAGCTTGAATTAGTTCCTGAGATTAGCGCGTTCAAAGAAACAATCTCGACAGCAATAAAGACGTCACAGATGGCGCCACAATCAGCTGGCCCTAATTACACTCACTCTAATCACTTATTAGCCAACACTTGCATGTTAAATGTTAAGTTACGACCATCTAAGTGTCGAAGTAATAATATGTATAATTGAGTATTTGAATAAAAAAAAATTATTGATTTTTTTTATGTATTTTGAAACTTTATTATTAATAATATTGATATTTAATGCAAATAACTTACAAAAAAATTTTTTTCCGTTAATTATAAGCAATTAAAAATTGATGAAATTTAAGTTAGAATCACGTGACTAAAAACGCGCCATGACTGGTCACCACAGTTGTGACGTCATAATGTTATAGCTATTATTAACTGCAGTACATAGCGTTTACATACGATTTGTTAGTTGGTTCCGAATTACTTAGTTAGTTACGAATACCTAATATTCTTGATGTTGATATATTTATGATCATCGATTTTTGTCAGGAGTTGCCTTTGTAGTATTCGTACATAATGGTACAAAACGATAACTTTTGAGGTTCGCCATTTTTAATATAAATTTAAATAATATAATTAACAATTAATATAATTAATATGTAATTTAATAATGACAACAAAATTAAATAGATCTTTTGATCTATTTAATTTTGTTGTTTTCACTGTATTTATTATTAACACGCTTTTATTAGCTTCACCTGTATGTTTGTATGTAACCGACTCCTTTCGAAGTTTCGACTCGATTTTGACCCACTTAAAACCGACGGATTTTGTTCAAATTTTGAACACTTATCAAGGTCCGATGACAATACAATAATATCATAAATTTATCCTGATAAGGATCGCCAGGATCAGCTTAAAACATATGTTTGTATGTAACCAATTCTCCTTTCGATTCGATTTAGACCCACTATAAACCAACGGATTTAATTTAAATTTTGTATACTTTTAAAAACCCGGTAACAATACAATAATTTCATGAATTTATCTTTTTATCCTGTTTAGTTTTTCAAACTAGGATATTTAATTTTCTATCAACTGCAATGAGTGAAAACTAACATTATGACGTCACACGCGCTCGGGTGACGCTTCGGGAGTTGTCGGCGTGTCTTCGGTACTGGATTCAAAGACTAATTTTTATTTTGAAATAACTTTTGAATTATTGCAAAAAAAATAAAAATAAAAGCAGTTTTGCTATTAAACTAATATATAATCTTTCCATTTATCACAAAAAAAAATTTAATTCAAATACTCAATTAACGGTGACTGGGTCGTACGCGTTTGTAATGAAACCGTGTGTTTGTATGTATGTACATACCTACATTATAAGTAGGTAGTTATCGAAAATAGCTGTACCGAATAAGAACAAAATTTACTCAAAAAAGTAAGTTTTCCAGGATATTCAGTCTGTTAAATATCAAGTTTGCATGAATATTAAGAAGTTTAAATAAAACAAAAACTACAGAACTGATTTTTTTGAAATTCCTACTAAATATAGATTATAAAATAACCTCAATATAACCTGCATTTTCAAAGGTACATGTACACATACTATTATCCTTACACTACTTCTCATACCAATATCACAAATTCACGAGCAAAACCACGTGCTAGCGCCACTATATTCGTGTGTTAAATATAGCACAGATAATAAATAAATTTATATCTCACGACAGCTGCCAACTCAAACAGTATACATTACATCGCATATTTAACTTCTCTGATAAATAATGTACATCAACATAATCACTTGACAAATTTTGAGATTTGAGGAAATTATATACATAGGTACTAGGATCGCATAATTATACGCAGGTACTCATCACTATAAGAACTCACACCCGTGTTCCACTGCACGTATCGCGATCAAACATTCGACAAATCCGCATTGTGATAGGGGAAACAACGATATTTGTTTCATACATCAAAAAAATACAAAAATTTAAATATCTTCAGTGTCAAATCAAAAAAACTGTATAATTATTATGGGAGTAAAACGATGTGTTGGTAAAGTATTTTGCACGCCTCATAAGCGAAGCGTTGAGGTGGGTACTACTGTCACTTCGCGCAAAACATCTGATTTTTCAAACTTAAAATGTCTTTATGTATCATGCATTGCACTTGTAAGATAATACATACACACACATATTAAGAAAAAACACTATTTTTAACGTTCATGATATTTTTGATGTCATTTTTGTTATTTAAACTAGTTAAAAAACAGTTTAAAAAAGTTCTGTCTTGGACGTCCGTGTGTCTGTATGTGCGGATCCTTTTTCTTGTTAACACGATAGCGACCGAAATACTTTACTAATCGAGTCTTTTTTTTTCTCTTACGCTTGAGTATGCTCAGGAATAGAACCCTTTCATTTTTCATGGTCTGATTCGATGTGGTTTAATGAAGAATGTTACTAGGTATGCCAAATCCCTTGAAATTGTGTCTCAGTAAAGCCTGTATGTATACAAATACACTAGTTTTTGTCGTAGTCAAAAATACCAAGTAGTTTTGATTTTATACGCATTCAAAGTTTCGAAAAATATCGAGTCCCGCTAATAGTCACGTGACCGCTTGTGACGTCACGTCACAACGCACCGCGCGGCCGCGTCCCCGCGCGGTGTGTATAAAGCAAAATTACCAATCTTCTATTGGATGATACGTGTAATATTCAAGACCAAATCTAAAAAATAAAATATATATCAAACTAGATGATATGTTCAACGATTCTGTTTAATCAAAAACATAAAATATTAAAATTTACTCGATAAAAAAAAATCACCAAGTTAGCTCTAATTTTCACACTTTTACGTTTTCTACTTGACATGGTAATGATTTTTTTTTTCATAAACAATTATATTAAAACATTTGCAAGATATTTGTCAGAGCATTTTGTGTAATTACTTTTAGTTTTGGTTTTATCTGCGATAATAATAAGTAATATATATAAATATATATACCCTGTTTTTGTTTAATTCTTCCCCCGACCAACTTATATTTTAGTATAGTTCTCCATATCATTCTCAACTTAAAACAAGAAAAAATCTTACTAGCCATCTACCTATACTTAGCCCATACGAGCAGAGCAGAAGCACAGTCTAGTATACAAGTAAATAAAAACAAAACAATATATACAAGTAAATATAAACTGTATATTAAAACTTGTATAGAAAACAAAGGATAACGCAAAACAGCTGCAATGTTCTCAAAATATTATAATATGTATGTAGCTTACGTCCTTTGCAACTATAAAAAACAACTTATCCGGCGAATTGGTAGTTGTATTTTTACATTTAGGAACAACACATGATTTTCTGGTATTTGGATTGGACATTTTTAAAAGTAT
Organism: Colias eurytheme; assembly: GCA_907164685.1. NCBI lineage: Eukaryota > Metazoa > Arthropoda > Insecta > Lepidoptera > Pieridae > Colias > Colias eurytheme. The sequence continues at coordinate 12,922 of CAJQZN010019001.1, read as the reverse complement.
TTAATTATAATTTCGACGGCACGGGCGCGCGATCGCTAGCGGACTGAGTGAGCCAGATTGAGCGTGTTGTAGTGTGACGTCACACCATCACCGGGCGTTTACAACTTCTTTTACTTCTAAATCGGAAACTAATTGACGTATCGAAGTAATTTTTTCACTAGTATTATTTATTTTTGACAGAGAATATGGAGTGCTAATAATCAAAATTAGTGAACATTCTCCATTGTTATTAAATAAACAAAAATAATAATTAATAAATATTTATTAAAAAAAAATTATGAGGCGTGCACTTTTGGATTTTCCAAATTATTTTTTTAATTCTCTCGCCATTTCACCTGATCCCCAAAACGACTGCAGTCATTTTGATAGAGCTTTCATCAAACTAGCATAATATATTTCCTAACCTACTTCACTCCTTTACATCAAAATCAGCAGAGTTGTCACAAAAGCATTTTCACTTCGCATGTACCAAATCTTGTACAGATTAGTAGTATATAGTTGAAAGCTAAAAATACCATACTATGACGTCACCGCATCTAATTCTTATTCACATAGATAAAAATAATTAACACAACAACACCGACGGTGCAGTACAATGGCGTTATGCAATGAAATGTGAATCAATGCGAGATAAGAGGTACAGTCGTGTGGGAATGTGCTATTATAATATTTTATTTATTATAATTTATTTTGAAAATATGCATTTATGTGGATTGTGTCGATTGTTTGGCTTTTATATTGTTATCCTATATCAGCCGCTTTTTCTGGATACATTGCGTTGATGAAGTCTCGTAAACATAAACATCTTTACGCAAATTCTTCATAAAAAGAGCGTGTGTGCCGACCACACGTCTCGGAAGTGAAACTTCTTTGGTAAGATTCAAAGATGCAAAAATCGTCGTGACGTCAAAAAAAAAGGCAAACAGCTTATTCCATTCCCCACAAACCGAAAATTGGTAGCCTGATTTTACATATTTCTTTTTTTATGTTGAATATTTTATTCGAATATGATTTTGTATGCATTAAGAAATCCCTGTGGGTTCCAGCTTGTAAGATCTTGTAAAAATTTTCAGACACTGAAACCTCATCATAACGTTTCTCTAGGCGACTGTACTTTATCAACACTATTACATAAACATTCGCAGCTGCGCCCCTATTTCCCTGTTCGCAATTTAATGCACCATTTGATATATGTATTACTTGTAAAGAAAAGTCTGTCACCCAATCAATAAATAATAATTTATTATTATGAGACATTTTTTATCGCCGAAATGAAATAAAATAAAATAGAATGTAAAAACAAATATTATACGATACATTGATACGTACCTACCTACTTATAATATTGTAAATAAGTATATCTTAGAAATATATAGTATCTTTCTTTAATAATTAATAAATTAATATTAAATAATAATAAATTAATTAAATTCATTCATTTCAGGCCACATAGCCCATATAGTATGATTAAAATCTTATTCTAGTGTAGTATTATAATTATTAAATAGCTGCATCCATATTAATTTAAATTCAAACACGCTTCAGAGTCACTGCACAACGCATCATCTCTTATCGAAACAAAAGTTCCGAGAACATCATGAAAGAAAACATTTAACAAAACGTACGTATTTCCATATCAAAAAATACAAAAGGTTAACCTTCAAAAACGCCAAGATAAAGTTCCCTTGAACATTGAGATAAGCCAAACCCTTATCAACCACACTTCTTCGTTGAGATAACGGTGCATTCAAAGAAAATGTTATATTTGAAGTAGATACATAAAAGAAAGTAGTATTTTTTATGAGTCAGACTTACAAATCACTTGCACTTAATTATGTACTTATTACTGTCAATAATAAGTAATAATACCAGTACATATTACTAATTCATAATTTAAAAAAAATTATAATTCTTTCACTGTTAGATATGTACGGGATCGCTGAGTGATATACGCTATCCTTATGTACATAATATTATGCACCACAGGAAAACCGGTGCGGACCCGTAATGTGCGTTGTCTATACATCTATACAAATATTATAAAGAGGAAAGGTTTGATTTTTTGTTTGTTTGTTTGTATGAATTGAATAGGCTCCGAAACTACTTGGCAGATTTGAAAAATTCTTTCACTGTTGGAAAGCTACATCATTTCTGAGTGACATAGGCTAGGTTTTATCCCGGAAATCCCACGGGAACGGGAACTATGCGGGTTTTTTTTTGAAAACGCGGGCGAAGCCGCAGGCGGAAAGCTAGTAAATAATAAATATAAATACCTATTAAAATTTTACTCATACCACAATCGACTCATATCACATCTACATTATTTCCATAAAAAAACAGCACATTTTAATACCTCAATCACATCAACATCTCAAATTGTACAAGCGTCGAAACTAACAACAGATCCATCAAATATTTCTACCCAAAGCTATAAATTTCCTGTACGTAGTTACAATATATGTACCTACCCACAAAAAAAAACTATTAAAAAACCAGTCACCGACTCCCAACTATATGGGAGTCGAAACAGACTTTTTTGCCAAACCGACCGGAATTTCCAGTCTCCCCAAATCCTTGCTAGAGCGAGATAGAGCTATATGCGTGAAAGGGACACCCTATGGCCGTTAAACCTTAAAACAGCATTCAATGTCCCGTGTTTATTTTCGACTTTTTGAGTCGATTACCAACAGACATTGAAATTGTAGTCTACTTTTGTGTTTTGAAACTATCCTGGATGGATCTGTTTTGTGGACATACTGGTTACTTTTTGAAATTAAAAATAAATGTTCTGAGACTCAAAAACCATGCACGGTTTATTTCTTTTCATTAAATTGTACCTTATTATTATTTGAAGTAGGGTGATTTTATTTAAATTATCAAAATAATAAGCTGAGTTTATAACTAATATTATTTTGATTTGGTATTAAACAGGGTGTAATCGTTAAGTGTGCACAGGCGATTATTTCGTAACTATTGCATATATCAAAAAGCTTTAAACTGGTAACGAAAGCCCTTTACCTAATGAGCAAAATGACAATAATAACTTTTTCAAAATAAAACGGGAAATATCAAAAAAATTAAGTGATCTCCTGTATGAAACAAATGTCATGTGAGAGCATAAAATATTATCTTGAGAAATCGCAGAAAAAACCACACAATAGCGTATTATGACTGCATGAAAATATCCAACAATGTATAAAAAATAAAAGATTCACGAAATATGATGTCATGTGTACGATCTGTATCAACAATTTTATCATTTGTATCTGATTTTGTTATTTATCCTCAATTTAAAAAATAACAATATAAATGTGGTCTTTTTATATGGAGTATGAAGAAATTATACTAGAACATCTACATATCCACAAAAAAGTGGAGTCCCGTGTCCCCTAGTGGGGTAAGGGGCAGATGCATTATTCATACATCTGTTTCACTGATCGGTTTTCTTTAGGGACAAGTAGGTGATCAGCCTTCTGTGTCCTACCAGACCGAAACAATTTTTTTCTTTGTCTCCACCAGGAATCGAATCCGTCCTGGGTTCGATTCCTGGTGGTCCTATGTTCTACGCACATGCGTCAACCACTATACCAAGGAAGCAGTCATATCCATAGGTACCTACATAAATATTTAATACGGAGTGGGTCGACTACTCATACTTATTTTATAGGCCTCCACGTATCGTCATGATACATATTACATCGTTGTTCCCCTGTACAATACAAAATTTTAGTTTCATTTCCATTCACGTAGGTCTACATAAATCTATAAAACACATGCGCATAGCATCATATCATACGGGTTACAGTTTGTTATATAAAATGCTTCTAAGTCTACATACAGCCAGCAACAACCATCAGCTAACATCGGCCCAATGACAAGATTTTTCAATCTACAAAAAATTTACCCAAAGCCTTCCGAGTCATCGGACCGGCACATAGCACGGACACAAAACCAAATGAGAAAGCCAAAGCGATAGATCTAAACTCTATATCATAGTGACTCAATGGTGTCTCACTCTATAGACTTTATACCCATATTCTATACTATCTGCGCCCCGCGGTTTCATTCGCATTGCTCCGCTCCTGTTGGTCTTAGCGTAATGATAGCCTATAGCCTTCCTTGATAAATGGGCTAACACTGAAACAATTTTTCGGACCTCGGACCAGTAGTTCCTGAGATTAGCGCGTCCAAATCAACAAACAAACAAACTCTTCAACTTTATAATATTAGCTGTGATATTAGTATAGATAAACCAAGCCTTCTTGATCTAAAAAGAACTGACCCAAAAGCAAAGGCATCTCGCGCAAACGTGGTCCACGCGTGGCCCAGACGTTTTCCGCCCATCGCCCGACCTTGCCACCACTTACGCGAACCACGCTCACTTGGTCACTGATATCATCATTATGACATCATGTCACTCGCTGCTCTTGAATTCAATTTGCGGATCTGCGCCTTTTATACTAAGTACAGTAGGCACTTGGAGATGTTTTGAATAGCGTTAGTAGTGGATAAAGATGTATAATGCTAGTTGCTACCTACTGTTAAACATCTATATACCGCTGTATACTAATGCGAAATTACGTCGAGGTGATATTTTTATTTTGCAAGAAATTAGATACATATTAATAATTAGATACAACAGATATTTGCTGTTCGTGCTGCCAAACTGTGGAATGAACTTCCACTAGAAGTACGTCAAGCGCAATCCTTAAGGAGTTTTAAACACCTTCTTAAATCACACTATCTTTCTCTTGCTTAGCTTCTTCCTCTATTTCCTTACTGTTATCTTATTTTCTTCTTTGTTATATATATACTACTATATACTTGTTCTATATGTTATATTTATTTAATACATAGTTATAATTATATTTTCTCTTATTATATACTTCTATGTATTTGTTGTATGTGATATATATTATATACATTGAATATTTATAATTATTCTTTCTTTCTCCCTAACGCCTTATTTTTTTGCTCACCCACCTCCTTTTAACGTCTCTCCTTACATAATATTACTTACGGTGGCCTGGAAGAGATCGCTACCTAGCGATAAGGCCACCGTTTGTACACTTTGTTTTCCTCTTACCTGTACTTTATGTGTCTCTACTTCCTTTGTGTGTGCAATAAATAATTAAATAAATAAAATAAATAATACATTTTTGTTGTTGTTTCTTCGAAATATATAAAAGGGGAATGGCATGATGATTGACTGTCTGACATTTCAACGCCCAACTGGGTACTATGAGAAACTTGAAATTTTGCGCCATACTATTCAATGTAAAGTAAGTACTCCTGGATACTCAAATGCTTATGTACATATTTAGAAAACTCATAATAATATGATACTGAACAGAACTAAATTTTCTTCTTAAAAGCGGCTGAGAAATAACTACGTAATTGAATAAATATTACGTAACTGAATTTGGTACATATTGCACTTTTTAAAGTAGATACATTTGCGTTTGTCGTGTTGACTTTCTTGATAAACATCGTCGATATGACTTGCTAAATCTATCATTTGTCTGCGAACAATATACCTTAGTATATAAGATAATGTGTAGTGTACGTATACATAAACGAATTAAAACATTGCAGTTTTTAGACGTAGGCTTACAAATATTGTTTTGAAAAATTACCTATTTTTTAAACAAACAAAATATTCTCGAAATAAATCGTTTTAATACATTTCATACACTAATAAAATTAGGATCTAGAGTGGCTTAGGCTACTCTTTACCACAATAGGCACAACATCTAATTCCCATAGGAATTTCCTTGGAAGCTTCCTTGGAAAGTTAGTTACCTACGTATTATACAAATGTTCAATACATTGATATACAAATAACACACATCTAGAGCTGATATATATACGTGTGTATGACCGATAAGGTGCGTTCACCAATCAACTATCGCTACGATATCTGTTGACCAAATAATTCGTGTCGAGATAGCGTTGTTTAATTGATGTTTTTCTTGTGTTGTACACATTATATCTATGTATTTTTTTTGTAAATTTAAGTAGATCTATTATACTAGGTTTCCGCCCGCGGCTTCGCCCGCGCAGTCAAAGAAAAACCCGCATAGTTCCCGTTCCCGTGGGATTTCCAGGATTGCGTCATTTTCCCGGGATAAAAAGTAGCCTATGTCCTTTCTCGGGTATCAAAATATCTCCATACCAAATTTCATGAAATATTGATTGGTTCAGTAGTTTAGACGTGATTGAGTAACAGACAGACAGACAGAGTTACTTTCGCATTTATAATATTAGTATGGATTAACTGCTTGGTGGAGCCAACAGTCATGTGACCCCGGGTAAATAGAACACATTGTGCTAATGCAGACTATATTTTATATCCATCCAATATCATACAGATACGATCACCTGTTTTTGTGTGAAGGAGTAATAAACATACATCCACAATCCTCAGTTCCTCTATATTATTAGTCTAAACTTTTTCGCTTTATAATTTTAGTTGGAAACTTCATAACAACATTTTTGGCAGAAAAAAAGTTGCAATAGGCAACACAAACATATTATCGCTTTATTCAATTTTAATATATCGAAGGATGTGTTCACCCTGAACCAACCTCTAAACGATTCTGAATCGAATGAATGAATGAAATTTGGCACATCTGCATATAATCTGGATTGACATTTGGTCTATTTTTATCCGGGTACCATACATCATGATATGTGGACTAATATTGTTGATGAACGGTCTTTTCATATATTCTTGAATATCATAGTTTTTCGGGAACACTTTAGCATCTACTAGCCGTGCCCTGTGGTTTTACCCGCATTACTCCGCTCCTATTTGTCTTAGCGTGACGTTATATAGCCTGTAGCCTTCCTCTATTCATAGGCTTACCTTACACTGAAGGAATTAATCAAATCGGACCCGTATTTCCTGAAATTATCGCGTTCGACCAAACAAACAATCTCTTCAAAAATTACTAATATTACTTATCCATAATCAAACCCGCACTTGGCCAGCGTTTTGAATTTAGTAAATACAAATTGTACTACACTTACATTCACTTACACTTCAATGTTAACACAAGAGATGCGAATGAAACACTCATTGCATCAGCGCATTGCGTAAAACTCCGAGATTTTATCGTTTTGCCATTTAGCTGGGAACGGGTCGGATACGGCACGCTCTTTACAGATAGATATACTTTTAAACACAGATATTATTTATAGTCGTCGGTTTGTTACGAATTGTAAATTACAATCCAGGATAACATTGCTTTAGACATAAAAGGAAGATTTTTATTATAACTGATAAAGGGATAAACACTGAACAGATAAGAGACATGAAATATTCAATCTTATAAGCTTGTAACCATTGGGTACTTCGATAGAATATACACGAAAAATTTGCATTACCTAGGTATATGAAAAGAAACGAACGACACTACGATAGTTATGTATCATTATCGAAAGATAAGACAATCGTATGTATGTTATTGTGCAAGTAATAATTTTTCAAAACGATCAAACCCAAAACCAGTCATCGCTACAACTTTCTTTAAAATATCTTACTTATCCAATCCCACCTTGCTAATTATTCCCTTGCTTCACTTAGTCCTACAAAATGTCTCTTTTTTCCGCAATCCTACTTAACGTAATTATAATATATCTTTTCACACAGCATCAGACCTCAAATCTCTCATTGGATCCCCGCAGAAAACCGGCTCCAACACAACTCGCTTCATATCTGTGCGCGGACGCACATCCGATCGCAAAATTTAACGGTACCTACAACATTCGAGGTAGCTAAAAGTTCGTTTAAATTTTTAAATTGAATAAAAATAATCGTTTCCTTTTACGAAAACATGCTTAAGTACCTACCTACATAAACGTTTCTGTAGTATGTAAGGATATAAATAAAGAGTATGATTATTAATATAAAAAATATATGAATCATTCTAGTTATAGTTTGCTTTGGTTAGAACAAGTTTCAACAACGAATACTATGTATTGAAGATTACGAAATTAATCTTCAAAAAAACAGATGTTGTTAAACTAGATGTATGCGTTTGAGTTCGTTCGGTCACTCCAATGCAATACAATAAATTCTACAAATGACCAACGAACCAAATCCAAATGATTTATATACCCTAAATTCTAAATTAACGATCAGCACCCGCTTTAAAAGCACCAAATTACGAAAATCAAGTTTTCAATGGGAGCAATCGAAACTAAATTATGTTGGTCGTTATTTATAAACGCAATCTAAGAATAATATTATTTACTAAACACGAGTGTAATTCGCATCGGCTCAATTTGGCGGGGGGCCAGGGGTTTGAGTCAGGGTGGCCATGACATGGCGTGTGTGCTTTTACGTCGAGGGTTCATGGGTTCCCAAGTATATAAATAGCATTCTATCTAGAGTAATAGAATAAACCTGAAGAGTGAAGAGTTTGTTTAATTGAACGCGCTAATCTCAGGAATCTCTTAATGGTTCGATTTGAAATGAAAATTGGCGGGGAGGTAGCTTAGAACCAGGAGAACATAGGAAACTTTTAAATATATCCCTTAAATTTACAAACCGGCGGCATACGTTCAAATTCAGGACGAATTGGAATCCACGAGCATATTATAATTATATATAAATAAACTATAGATAATGGGTTCATAATTCTAGTTGACCGTTCCACCCACTTGGAATCGGAACAAAAATGTGCATAATCGGTTAATCCTGATAATAAAACTATCTGTGCGCAAAATTTCATCCATAACCAATCAGTAGTCTTGCGTGAACTATTTAGTTTCGTGATGGTCTATTTTATATGCTTTGCTAGGGTCACCAGTTGGACTTGAAATTATACTAAAACTATTATCGGCTATGACAAACGATTTTTCTAAAAAGCGACACCAAATTATTACTTTTTTTCGTCTTTTGGCAAACAACTCGTCGCATTACTTTTATATATTGCCAATGAAATCTATATACATTCAAAAACCGGTAATTCACTGCTCGAAATGCAAGATTGCATGGAGAAATGCAAATATTATAGGAACGTCCACACAGAAATTCTGGTTCTCTTCTTCTTCGTCTTATGAACTCCCAAGCGAAAACAGCGAGCAAACCCAGCAAGTAAGTACATAATTAAAAACCCTTATAGGTACATGTACTAATATTATAAATGCGAAAGTGTGTTTGTATTTTGTTTTACGTCGCAACGGAGCGGTTATGTTATGATGTGATATAGGGTATTTTATAGCGCGATGAAAAACCATACTCCTATGGGAATTATTTTTAACCATCTGGGTGAAGCAGCAAGCGGAAAACAAGTATATTTATTAAATACCAGTATACCTAATTCATCATTATCTTATATATATATAAAATTCTCGTGTCACAATGTTTGTCCTCAATGGACTCCTAAACCACTTAACCGATTATAATAAAATTCGCACACCATGTGCAGTTCGATCCAACTTGAGAGATAGGATAGTTTAAACATGTAGGTACCACGGGCGAAGCCGGGGCGGACCGCTAGTTATTATTTAAAATTCAATAGCACACACAACCACATAAGACGTCATCGAAAATATTCGTACAAATTGGGTTCCTTATCAAAAATCCCACGGGCGTTTTGGCGTAGCGCCACGCCGCGGTAATAAAGTGACGTAAACAGGAAGATTATTATTTAAAAGAGAGCATAATACTGACACGTTTATCACGATAATTGTGTAATTTTAATAAACTTTTCATTTGTATAAACTTGAGTTTTAAGCTGAAGCGAGGTGCATGATGTCTGTCAAGGGGGGACGCCCTTGAGCATGTTGCGCATTAAGATGTAGCAGCCCTTTTGGCTAACATCGAGAAACACCACACAAAAAAAAATCTGAAGCAATCATCAATCAATGCATTCAAGAGTTCTACAAATGTTCATCAGTGATGGACTTCATCTTTCCTTATGGCGAACCACTAGCTTACTCAGTTTTACATAGAAAAAACAGATCTAAAGAAATGTTAGATTTTTTATATCTGTGTAACCATTTTATATATATTATGTGACCATTTTTCTTACAGGCGAGTAAGATGACCACCAAAAAAGAGGCCACATAAAAACTGGAAAAAATGCACAGTTTATCTAAAATATGTACATAGTACACATACTAGGATATAACTTATTTGTTATAGGATTTTAGACATTGCATATTATAGTATGTACCTATTATTACATTTTACCTATACCAACATTGATAAAAATACACAAAAATTATATTAATTAAAGATAGCAGGTCGAAATATAAAACATACCTACACATTAAAATACACAATCTTGATTCACTAACATTAAATAAAGATAGCAATAATTAATTTTAAAATAGCATAAAAAGTATTAAAATAAACTGCTTTGACAACAGTGTAATAAAATCGAAATAAGGTAAGTACCATAAAAAGCAATTTAAATAACAATTCCAACAAATTTAGTGTAACCCAAGAGAGCTATTAATTTTTTGTACAAACCGTCATCTTTTTAAACCTGTTACCATGTATTTTTTGCGACGGCAATTATGTTTAGATTATATGTATTTATAAAGTTTTAGTTTACCAACTCTGTTATGGCAGTTATTTGAATCATGATAGAAATTAGAAACATACTTACTTTATATTGGGTGAATAGTGTGTAGGTGCAGCACTCTATAATTATAAAATACTAGCGGTCCGCCCCGGCTTCGCCCGTGGTACTTACGTTTTCTCTACATAAAAACCATCCTCGTACTTCAAGGAATATAATAAAAAAAGAATTATCGAAATCGGTTCAGCCGTTCTCGAGTTATGCGCTTACCAACACATTTTGCGATTCATTTTTATATATAAAGAAGATAATGGTTTGTAGAACATACTGTATGAATTTCTTTAATAATAGTTAGTTGTGTTTGAAATATATAAGTAGTTACATGTTATTTCAATTGCTTAGTTACTGTACGATACAAACAACAACATATACTGTCTTACCACAAAAAACTTTAGACAGGGTTTAACTATAAGCGCGGGTTATCTTTAATCTGGTTTTGTCGTATTTCACATAGACAACTTTGAAAGTGACAGATCCCTGGTTTAAAGTTAGACTGTATTTAAATTGTTTTGTGGTAAGACCAATAATGTTTAACTAAATAGTAATAATACAATGTGTAACGGTTAAAATGCCAGTGTGAGTTTGTATGTTTGATCTCTGGAACTATTGAACCTCTTAAAATATGTTGTGTACAGAATCAACTTGTTTAATATATTAATATCAATTATCTTTATTTCGTTTCTATTTACTTACAGTTCTGTTATTTTCATTGTAACCACTTTTTGAGACGGTTCTTTTTATTAATGATTCACTTAGATTTACAATCAATTTTGTCTTTTATTCAATAATGATGTTATTTATCAGAAATTTGAAAGAAGTTTTTTGGCAAACAACAATAAAGTATTATTATATACAAAAAGCGATGAAATTAATTTAGGAGACTTTGATAAAACAGCTATGTACTTTTTTTTGTGCAAACAATACAAGAATTGCTCCTCTCGTTTGTCTTATTTTCTTCAACAACTATTCACATATATTTAACTTGTACCATTTTGAAATTAAAGATTATAACGGATTTTAAATGCGATTTATTACTAGCTGAGCTCCGCGGTGCGTGGCTCCGCTCCTATTGGTCTTAGCGTGATGTCATATAGCCTTCCTCGATGAATGGGCTATCTAACATTGAAAGAATTTTTCAAATCGGACCAGTAGCAGAGAGTGAGAGAGTTCCTGAGATTAGTGCATTCAAACAAACAAACTCTTCAGCTTTATAATACATATTATAATAGTAAATAGATATTATTTAAACTAGAATATGCTTAGACTTTTAAACAGTAAATAATAAGTTTCTTGCCAACTCTTCTCTATAGAAGCGACATTTTGAATTTGTATTAATTAGAAAAGGATTATTTATAAACTCATGTAAAAGTTACATGTTCGTTAAAAAGTCTCAAATTTTGTCTCAAACCAAATTCAATATTAACGATTTAATCCGTCAGTCCTCGGATCACAGACACAATAGAAAATCTATTGTGTCTCGGCCCGATCGGGCCGCTCGGTGGTCAATGGGTTAATAAACTAAATGTATGAGTGAGTAAATCTATTTCCATATGGGGCTACATTACATGAACATGTTACAGATTTGGGTGTGCCTAGTTTTAATGTACTGTATACATGCATATGTATATACATGTTAAAATGCGTGATTTTGTCCACATTAATGGTAATAAAAAACTCCTTTGACCTCATTATACATATTTGATAGTGGAAGGTTGGGAGAGCTTGCAAAAATGTTATTTGTGGAAATGAACTTATATTTTTTATTATCTATACTGCTATAATATTAGTAGGTATAGAATCTATACTTATATTATAAACCGGATGAGTTTTCGGTTTGTTAGTCTGTTTGAACGCACCAATCAGAGGAACCACAGGCTTGCTTTGCAAAAAAAAAAATTTCACTGTACTATCGTCCATTTATCAAGGAAAGCTATTTGTCATATATCATCATTATAAGAGCAATACGAGTAAAACCGTGGGGCACAGTTAATTATTTATTTTACATGTTAAGTCAATCGGTCAATGAGTCAATTTTCTTTTTAAATGTATTTATAGATAGTGCTTATTAGCATAGTCACAAATATATATTTGCATTTGATGTAGACTATCAAAACACACTATGAGATAACAAATGCACATATGTTTTTGATATGGTCACATGTGATAATAAAATTAATTGACTAGTCTACACAAATAGTTTAATACTGTGTTAGTTGTGCAATTCATACTAACAATAATTTGAAAAAAGTATGAATATAGACTACAAGCCCACATATGAAAAAATATGGGTCAAATGAACCACCACGGGACATATCCAGTACGAA
>CAJQZN010018999.1:0-13908 GCA_907164685.1 Colias eurytheme | reverse complement strand
AAACACTTTTACGCACTCGTGTCACAGATTGTATTGATTTTAATAAAAAATATGATAATATCTAATAAATTGTTTATAAATAATTTACACACGATCGCCTTGAACTGCCTCAAAGCAAATATGGTTAAAATATCCGCAGACTTGTTTTTGAGTACACCCAATAATTTAAAAGTCATCGCCCTTAAACAACCGGCTTAAATTCGGCAAAAATCTGGTCCTGACCATCCTGAACGTGACTTGTGAAGGAACAAGAAACTTAGGCTTATTTAGGAAAGCGTTTTCGCTTCCAGAATATAAAATAAATATCTATTTGGGTGAGCGTAATAATCTCCTGCCCTTATAGTAACAGAAGTGCCCTTATTCAGAAATTCGTAGATTACTTTTCTATGCAATTTTGCAAAAACCCAATAGAATAAATTTAGTTTTATATTTCGTTTAATAGATCTTCTTGTACTGCTTCTTTATTATAGTAGAGCCATTTTAATAGGCAACATTTGACAGTTCAACAAAATTCAAGAACGTAACCTAGTAACGACGACATAGAATAACATGATATTTCGTTTTGTTAGAACTGCACATTTGCTTAACTTTTTTCAATTACGATTACATATTTATTATAATAATGACCGATATAAGTAATTTTAGGATTTGATTTTACTGATAAACCATTCTAAACATAATAAACAATTTCTGATTTAAAGAACTGACGTCGCTACAATTTTGTGTCAATAAACCTTTTTTCTTTTTAAATACCAGAGACGTTACTCTAAAAATCGAAATCTGACATCTAGAATCGAATGCATTGATTACTTGGGAATAAAAATTATCATAAATTATTGACATGTGTTTCAAGTTCGATTGACAAATGTTTCAAGTCCGTATCGATTAATTCACTATAATCGATGTTTTTATGCAGGTTACCACCCTATGAAGATAAAATTGATAGACGTCAAATGTTGCCTATTAAATTGGCTCCACTATACTTACCTATATCCGATAACGTTCATTGTTAATAGCATTCGACAAATGTTTCAGTTGAATTATATTTCAAAAACTATCTTATGATAACAAACATAGCAACCAAATTTGTAATCAATACAACAACGTCATTTGAAGTCCAAAAATAGAAGTAGGTACATACTTTTATATAGTTCTTATCGGTGCTAAAATGTATTCTTTATTTTTACAGAACTGCTGAAGCCATGGGCGGTAACATGACCTTCCAGGAGGCACTTAAGAAGAGGCTAGACATTATCAGACCTACTGTCAGTCAAATTAGACAATACCTAGAAGAATTCCCTATTCGACTAACACCAGGGATCACGTAAGTTTTTTGGATATTACTTTACATTTCCTTCCTGTTTAATTTACAGGTAGCAATAATGTTTTGAAAACACCAGTATAGAAAGAAGAATACAGTACAAAATCATCTCATATTATAATAAACCTAATAATCTACATATTACCTTCTTAAAATAGTACTAACTACTACCAAATCCACATAAATTGTGTAGAATATATATTCTGAAAAACACTTCAATAGAAAGAGCATTACTTGCACGTGCGTCTACAATTCAACATACATGTGTGGCTTCATGATAAAATACCCATTAAAATAACGAATTGAGACATAATACAAACTGACCGATACATTACATAAATACATGACACATGAAACTATCCAGTTATTACCACTTTAGGTGACTTTATCACCGCGACCCGACCCCGTCTGACTCAATAGTGTAAATATTTAATTCATTACAGCATTGATTGCCAAATTTCTCCATTAATAACGAAAACAATGATATCTTTAAACATTATATACGTTTCCATACGTTTTCATAGCTTTTCATTGAGTAAAGACGATTAATTTAACATAGGAAAGCCTTTCATTCATGTTGCAATATTTATAAATAGAATTACCTATAGATAACGTGGCATAGAGATACATGTTGATAATAAATATGGTATTGATTTTAAATTACTCGACTGCTCCGTTTCAAGGTTAAACAAGTAGAAATCCCCTTTCTTAGCAAGCAAAATACTGGATTATTTAATAATCTGTGTGCGCATGAAAAGTATTTAATGAGTTTCCTTTACCATTCCTGCCAAAATCACTACGAAATAAAAAATTCGCCCGGCCTAGCTTGATAAAAATATGCGAAAATTTCGGTAATAAGACGAAAAGCAAGAAGTCCAGTTGTTAAGAATCCTGTGAAGTCATTCTCAATATCTACAACACTGAGTTGGTTTAATAAGCGATACGTTCACACAATAAGTTCTAATGTACCAGAATTGTTCTAATGTAAAGAAAACAAACATCTAAAGAAGAATTTATAATCGGTACAATTTGAGTGGTGAATGTCCCGCAATATACCTTGTCTTCTTTTAATTCCAATCATTAACTTTCACCTTTATACCCTCCAAATTTCTTACTTATTATAAACAAAAGATTTTTTTTTTGCAGAGAATTAGTAAAGTTATTACAAGAAAGAGGTGTGGTGGTCTACCTCGTGTCCGGAGGTTTCAGAAGTCTGATAGAACCAGTTGCTGACAAACTCTCTATACCAAGGAGCAATGTATATGCTAATAGATTGAAGTTTTTCTTCAATGGTGAGTAATTCAACCTTATTGTGTAATATTGACCTTATAGATTTGTTTTTGATTGTTTGTCTTTGATTAAGATAATGAAAGAATTGATATTTATAATGGTGAAGGTGATAATTGTATTCTGATAGAGATATAAAAGTGTCAAAGATAATTGCGTTATTATTTTGTTTAAGACTAGTTTTTGGTTTTGAGTCTGCTTTAGCAGCTAATTAAGTATGTAGGCATGTAGGAATTTTTTTTAACGATACTTTAGTTGCTCTTTAAACAAGTCCATTGGTTTGGATTGTACCATTTTATTGTCAAAAGGGCTATCAGGAAAGTAATGAATCTGGCCCTATTAATATTTAATATAGCTGAAAAGTGACAAATAAACCTTTAATATAAGACTAACACTTCGTAGATATTTGATCTCGTAGATCGTCTTGCAAAATATTTTTCCAAATAGGCGATTTTGCCAAAACCTAAGATTTGAAACAAAGGATGTACACATCATATAAAATACACTTTAACCCGACACACTAACATATCGAAACGGATAAATATCATAATATAATATCAGCGTGTGTTGAACCACGCTGGGTCACTGATAACTCTTGATGCTGTGAGACTTGTTGTGTGAGACTGTTGAGACTTGTGATGCACCGTTATCGTGAAAAAATGACCTTGGATGGGTAGTTCCCGGAATTATGCCCTGTTATAAATGGAATAATATGTCCAAAAACACAAAACTCTAGGTGATTTTCTGAATTATCTTGCCTGTGGCCTCGTTTAAACGGTGGGTATTATAGCTGCAATAATATGTCTTATAATGCAATACTCTAGAGTCTAGATGCTTTTCTGAATTAGCTTATCTGTGCGGAGGATAAAGCTACAATAAATAAATAAATAAATAAAATAAATAAATAAACAAAATAATGCCTATTGCACTAAGCAGTTATGTAGCTTTCTTTTCTTTCTACGGTTGTGTTTAAAATCAGTTAAGTAGCTCCTGAGATAAAACGAACTATTCAGTGTTCAGTTTTTTATGATGCAAAATCGGTGTATTGGCATTTATAAAGGTTGTTTAGTTATAATGTCAAATATCTTTGTAGAATTAGGAGGCAAAGTAAAAAAGGTTTATGTAGGTAGATATAAGGGGAAAAACACACTTCGTATTAAATAACTTTACACGTTTAATATCTTAGTTACTTTGTGAAAAAGTCCCTCTTGAGGAAAACATCTGCTTTCCTACAATTTATAAGGAAAATATTCAGTAAATATAAGGTACTTTACCTTTAATTATTTTGCAAAAATAATATTTTCCTCTTAAATCCCATTTCATTTATTAATTAAATTATTGCACAAATTGTTGAGGAAAGGTTTTTGAATTGTCGATGTAAGAAATTTTGTACGCTATAGGCAAGATCATTATTACTCATATGAACGTTACAGAAACAAACATCCCACGAAAGTATATAACTATAAATAGTAAATACTTGGTAATTATAGTAAAAACAAACAACTGCTTATCATTGGCATATTATTTAATGATTAAATATCGTCAGACCCCCACTGGGCGTGTTGACATTGCATGATGTAAATTATATCAAATTTATCCTACGACGGAATGTTTCTTATCTAATATACATGAAGGTTTAAAATAGCATTGAAATACGATTTATTATTATTTTTGAAGTGAAAACTTCTTTAGCGGCGTTGAGCACTTTTTCTGTAATGGGTATAAAATCTTAAACTCGCGTCAGGACACGTGACCTGATCGAAAAAGCGTAAGACGGAGAGTGTCTACTCTCCATCCGTCTTACGCTTTTTCGCGAAGCTGTCTAGCTATTCCCTCTCTACTACGCGCGTTTTCACTTCTGCTGGCACTCCCGGAGTGCAACCCGTTTTTTTTTATATAACTTTGTGACAAGTAAAGTAGATTAGTAGTACCTAGATTTTTTTTCCAAATACCTACTGCATCTACATTTGGTTTAGTTCCTGAAAGTAATGAAAGTTGATAATCAAATTTGAACCTTATTCTTTAATTAATATGGTAGTGTTTCTACTCATAGCACACTTATGCATATACATTAGTTCCCGAAAGTGCCTAGTTTATGTTAATTATCATATTTGAACCTTATTCTCTTACCCATAAAGTGGAAATTGGACTGTTTTAGGCATGAGTAGCAATTGTTTCAATACAATATAATTGTTTTGTTTTAACGCGTGCACGTGACGGACGCGTGTGGTAGGGGGCGTCTTCTGCTATTATCGCATGTGCTGACGTATTTCTCTGGTATTATTATATTAATATCCAGTGACTTCCAGATTTAGTTATAAGTTTTGGAATGATCTTATTCTTCCTTTATTAGGTACTTTCGTTTTCGGTTAATATATACTTGCTTAGTTATGCGAAAGCTAGGACAATAAATATTAAGGACAGATTCAGGTGGTGTTTCTGCGTGCTAGTTGAATAAATTAAAAATCA
The DNA here is from genome assembly GCA_907164685.1 of Colias eurytheme. Classification (NCBI taxonomy): domain Eukaryota; kingdom Metazoa; phylum Arthropoda; class Insecta; order Lepidoptera; family Pieridae; genus Colias; species Colias eurytheme. Next base: position 8,831 of record CAJQZN010018999.1, on the reverse strand, counting down.
TGTTATTTACTATTTTGCAAATGATTTAATCTATCAATTGTATTCTACGAATTAATATCATAGTAACAATATTGGAATTCTCCGAAATTCTTAGGTTATCGTATTAGTCAGAAATATGTTTATGATTAGATATAATGCTGTGTGGGTTTTCTTATATGATAAAGAAATAGAAATTAGAATAAATTAGTTATTTGGATTATAAGTCCAATTGAGTTTTATATTTGCGGTCATTGAAGGTTAATTTTATTGTCAATAGCAACAAAGAACATCTTAATCCAGAAATTGTTGTAAATAATACCTCAATACAACCTTTCTGAATAAACAAGAACTCTTGGAAATTATTAATACTTTGCCATTGTTATTTTGACCTCGACTCTACTAGGTCTTAACCCATTGACCACCGAGCGGCCCGATCGGGCCGAGACACAATAGATTTTCTATTGTGTCTGTGATCCGAGGACTGACGGATTAAATTGTAATATGTATTACAAACAGCTCAACATCGATAGTTTTCAAGTACTTCAATTGATCACAAATAGGATAATAACACTTTAATAAATCGGTCACACCGCAAGTGTTGTTTGTGACGTCATCATGATAAAAAAGTGGTATCAATAAGCATGTTATGGTTCTTATTAATAAACAGTTTCTATGTCAACTGTGAGGGTAGAAATTATGTAAATATGTGGGTAGATTAATAATTAGGGCAATATTTTCATAACATTGGTGGGTAGATACTGAACACTTTAATTCAACTGTTTCAAGTACTTAGCATAAAACAGGATTCGAAAATATAATATTAGCAAAAAATAATAGTTGTTATGGATGGTATATGTTGAATTAAACACAATTATGTAATTCAATATATTCGTTTATTATCTTACATGCATCTAAAAAGAAAAAACTTGAATTTAACTTCAAAAAGAAAAGTATCTTAGGTTTTTCCTCCTAAATACGATTTACGTAATTCCTGTCATTGGTTAACTTTTATTAAATTAATTTCATCTTTCCAGGTGAATACGCAGGTTTCGACGAGAACGAGCCAACCTCCCGGTCGGGTGGTAAGCCGCTAGTGATCAGAAGACTGAAGGAACAGCACGGTTATCAGCGACTGGTGATGATTGGTGATGGGGCAACTGATGCGGAGGCTTGCCCGCCTGCTGATGCTTTTATTGGTTAGTTTTAGTTTATTATCTAAATTGAATTGATTTATATAGGCTTTATTTGTATATAGGCATTTTTTTGTTGATTTGACTTAATCAAAAAAAAAGTTGAATTGAGTTTGTATAATTATAGTTTATTTTATAGAGTGGGTATCGAGTTAGTGTAAGTGAGAGATTCTAGGTTTTATGCTAGTGGTTATTCAAAAAGTGATCTGGCAATGCACAAATTTGTAACCTTATTGACTTTAATAATGTTCTTTAAAATATACTAAGCTCAAGTTCACACATTGAACACTATATTAATCCAATCCTACCTACAGAAAAACAAAGAGCATTTCTATTCATAAAAAGTGTGAAGGTATTTTCCTCCTTTGGAGGATATAGGTACTTATTAACCGATTTAACAGATATAAAATTACACAGATGTGGTGAATTAAAGTCTGGCTTACCGTAAATAATATTATTCTTTATTGTTTTATCAATTTCCAGGTTTCGGCGGCAACGTAGTAAGAGAGGAAGTTAAGAAGAGATCGCCCTGGTACGTCACCAACTTCCAGGAACTCATTGACTCTCTTTTGGTACAAACCATACAATAGTTAACAAAACAAATTATTTTATTATGAATGAAACTTTAATTTTTGTGTGTGAATTGTGATGGAAGATTTTGTACCTGGATATTGAAGTAATTCAGTTATTTTTCAAATGTGAATAAATATGAGTATGTGTTTTAAGGTTATGTGACAGGGAAGGAGATATAAAAAATGTTCTTTCTCTATTACACAGCTCTAATACTACTGCGTACTAAATAATAGTAGCAAAGATATGTCATTGTAATACTGTAATTGTAGATGTTCAAAACCATTGGATTTTGGATTTTGTATGACCAAGGAATACCATTAATTAATATTGCCATCTCTCTCTATCGCAAAGAAATAGTGAATGATTGGATAGTGACGTAAAAATTATTCTAGATTTTAAATATATAATTTATACTTCATTATTTTTTGAAGGGATTTTTTGCTCGAGCGGGGATGACTTTAAATAGGCTTTCTCGCTCTAGCAAAGAACAATTTTGGGTGTTGGAAAGAGACAAAATTAATAAGTATATTTCTATTAAGATGGCATTTGGCCAATATAAATTAATTTTCCTGAAATGTTTTGATATTTTCAGTATCATACTTTTTATCTGTTATATTAAAAAAAAATAATGCATGATTTTTATTTATGATATAAGGATAAGGAAAATTGAAATATTACGTGATAGAGGGTTTGGTCGAAAGAAGCTGTGGGTGATTGCTAGTATTTATTTTGTATTATTGACTTATATAGTTGTAATTAAGTTAATTGCTCTGAACAATTGAAACCTCTAAGTATAATAAGTTAACGTTTTTGAGAATAATTTCATAAATGAAAATTCTATATAGTTTTATAATTATATATTTCGATGATAGCATATTTTTATACAAAGGTTTTATTATAGAGTTATTAAAATACATGTAAAATAAATAATTCGTACAAATACTAGTTAATGATACTCGTAAATTTGTGATGTAGTCTAGAAAATTCTAGAGAAATATTAGTTCAATGATATCATTATAATTTACAATTTATTATAATCCGAAACATCACAATGTATTGTTGTTGTAACTAATAATAGTATATAATTAATAAACGAGCAAAATATTGAATATTTTTATAAAAGTATTTGTAACTGCCAGTTTTTTATTGCTTGAGCATTTAAATGTTATTGTACTGTGAGTACAAAATGTTTTCATTTTATCAGGACTTGGTTCTGTGCGGTTTGTGAAATGGTTATGTTATTCAATAATTTTATAGGTAGTTCAATTATATAACGTTATGCGTATTGAGAATATTATAGATTTAATTTTAATATGGATTCATGCGTATTTATGCTGTACGTCTATATAATTAAGGTCCAAATTACAATGTCAATTGTGGCTGTGTACTTCCTATGTTAAGAAATAAAGCCTTATTAATTGAAAAAAAACTGTTTTTTTTTATTATTCTATGATATTTATAATAATAATCTTTCCCTTATATCCTATTATTAAAAGAAAATAGATTGTGTATTGACTTGTGACATCAAGAATTTTAAAGAAAAAAGAAAGGATGTATACAAATTTGGATTGCGATCTTGTCTACCTTATTTCATTCTATATAATAAAAATGAATCGCTAAATGTGTTGGTTAGCGCAAAACTCGAAAATGACCGAACCTATTTCGTTAATTCTTTTTTTATAGTATTCCTTGAAGTACGAGGATGGTTCTTATGGAGAGAAAACGTAAACAAGTACCACGGGCGAAGCCTGGGCGGACTGCTAGTGTTGAAATACATAAAAACTAAAAAGGCCCAAAGTTTCACACGGAAATTATGATCAAATATTTCTGTCAAAATTCTTATCTACGTCGTAGTGGTATTTTGCTATTTTTTCAGGTAGGCATTTATCTTTTTATAAACGTTAATTTTAAATAAATAAATAAAAAGTTAATGATCATCTATTTTACTTTCAAAGAAACACAGAATACAGTTTTTTTAACCATTTGAATTTATTGTTTCACCTTTTCCATGTTTTGCATCTTCATATCCCGTAAATGAGTCATAAATTTTAGAGCTAATTTATCAGGAATAGGCACAATACCATAGCGAGGAGCCCAGTTAGACCTAGAAGGGAATTCTACGTTAAAATATTTGTCATTTTGCCCTTCTGTCCTTAGATTTCGCCGTATATTTATATCGTTTTCATTTCTCAGTAATCCATCGATATAGTCTACTCTCCTATAGTTCTTCAGTTTACATCTACCCCTGGAACACTCGGGTTTACTCGTTTCGTACAAGCTTAACTTTTTATCTTCAAAGAATGGGAATGTAGAAATTTCATAATCGAAATCTCTTTTTTTCACAGTAGGAAACAACGGCGTAGAGTATGTTGTTATTTCGTACGGTGCTGTTGTTCTTGTGGTTGTCATTTCAGTTGTTGTTTGCGTTGTTGTTGATCTCGTTGTTGTGGTTGTTGACGTTGTTGATGTAGTCGTAGTTTTTGTGGTTGGGTTCGTTGCACTCGTTGAATTAGGTGAGTTTTTAGATTGTATGGTGACGACTAGAGGTACTGGATACGGTACGAAGACTAAATTGGATTGCGGGTTGCAGTTGTCACAAATTGATACGCAGCAAGGTTTTAAATTGTCACAGTTGTTGCAGGAACATTTGCAGTTTCTGTATCTATCGTATTCATAGTTGGATTCTATAGAATACTCTGGCATTCTACCGCCGCCTCGTCTATACATTCGATTGTTTTGTCTGGGCTGACTCCATCTCCTGTAATCGTATTCACCGTAATACGGCCTCTGTGGCTGGTAGTAGGGCATGTATCCAGGTTGTGCATTATTTATAAACTGTGTACGTACTTTATAAACCCATAGACAGATATGAAGAGACGTAAGTATCTGAAACAATAGGATTTTTATAGCTACATTTTTGAACTACTTCAAATTATGAAAGAATAACAATCACACTCCTTAAATATAGCTTCAATTCTTTACGAATGGGTGATTATAGTTCACGCATATTTCTTCAATTTTATTATAAATGTCTAACTTGTAATATACTGGCTGTTGCCAGCATCTTCGCCCGCATGCACAAAGGCAATTATTAAAAAGACAAAATCGCTGCAAATATGTCAGAAAGACAAACGAACAATAAAGAAACACTACATATTTATTTATAATATTAGCAAGGAAGTAAGCATAAGGATCATACCGTTTTCATTACTTGGTCTGTTTTATTTTTTGTTACATTTTCTACGATTGGATTGTATTGCTGTAAATAAAATAAAAACAAGTGTTGTTATCGCATTTGCCCTGCATGTTTATTGTTATTTCATTTCAGTTATAAAATGTTTTATAAGTCGTCAAAGGAGATTGTTTGTTTTGTTTATATTCGAAATATTGTGACTGAAAATTGATTATATTTAGTTTTATTCAGTTTTATATTTTATTATTGTTACGTCAAGATATTTCATTTGCTCCTAATGAATCTAGATTAGTTATGTTTGCTCCTTACAAAATTTAGGCGCGTTACTTTTCCTGATAATTTTTTAGATACGCATATGTGCGAATACTTTTATTGATGGAAATATTGTATTTATTTTATTAAGGGAAAGTATAAGAAGTCGTTCCAAATGTGTTCAAATAAATAATATTAGTTTTGTAGTTGGAACATCACTTTTTTTATAGAATTGTATATTTCGATAAGGAGGTTTACCTACCTGTTTTTATCGTTAGACGTTTAAGAAACCTGCCCCCCTAGTCAAGTGGTTTTCTGTTAGCGTACCGTTCAATAGAATAGACTACGAATGTATGAGATTGATGTAAGCTGTAGATAAACGTATCTATAGCTTACCTACGTCAATCTCATACATTCGTAGTCTATTCTATTGAACGCTTATAGGGGGGCTGTACTTATTTAGTTATACAGAGATTTGGCTAGTATAGGCTAAATATTGGAATTATCAAAATTCTCAATTGTAATTAGGATTTGTGAAATTAAACATCTTCCCAATGCCTTATCTAAATATGTATTATTATTTATGATTAGGTATATGAAAGCCTTGCGAAATATAAGTTCGCCGTGATCACACCGCACCGTGATGTGACAGAATTCCTACTCGTAACCGATAACACGCTACAATATTTTTCTACGGCAAGTCGGTAAGGCGACGGCATTACATTGGTAGGCTACTACGCTCATAAACATATTTTTAATTATTTTGGCTATTAGATAGGTTTATTAGATAACATTCCAACGGAAGATCAGACCCATCTTATGTTAACAGCCAATCGTTATATACTGTTTCGGCACCACACTAAGAATCTACAAAGCTAGTGGTTTGTTACGGGCTGTTTACTATTCATTTTACTCTCATTGCACTTAACCACTACAATATATAAGCCTCCGCCCACTCATTTAGCACCCGCTGATAGAATGCAATACAATCAGGTTTTGATTGCCATCTGACCTTAGACAACCTTGGGGCCATTTAGCGGGCAGTTATCGTTCTGCTTATTAATAGAATCTAATTAAAACTTAACGAGAACCAGTTAACAAGTACATTCCGAGCGCTTTAAGCAGATAATTTAAATAGCAATTAAGAGTAAAGTTTTCACTATCACTATTTGCCTTGTAGCATATTATGGTTTAATGGACCATAACTAAGGTATTAAAATTAATAATTGTGAACGCTATATACCAACATAACTAGATAATAAATTTCATCAAAGAATGGTCAGCGGATACTGTATACTAGTCATATAACCTGCATATTGGTAGCGTTGATTGATGTGATGAACTAAGTTATTACCTACTTACTAGTTACTATTCTATTACGTAGGTATGATACAAGGTACTTATTAGTTTTGAGTTGTTGAATATTCTATACTGTAGCTATACATCACTACTATATATTTCATAGAAGTAGTAAGCTCGTAAATGTTGTATATTATAATTAGAAAAGTGTACAATTCTCCTCTACGGATAACTGAATACGCCTACGAAATCGCAACGGGCGGCGGGCGCATCTATAACTATATTTCAGTCAAACACTAAATTTTAACACGTTCTACAAATTAAGAAAAAAAAGTGATTGGATTCACATCACAATATTCTTAATTAGTATACATTATGTAAAGGCTGCCGTTTATCATTTCATGAATCATTAATAAGGAAATATTAAATGGACATCAACTGGTTACAAACTTACAAAATTCGCATTACATGACTGTAAATCTAATTCAGAGAATATAACATTAATGAAAAATATTATTTAGAGATACAACTGCAGCCATAGAGAAATAATAATTCAGTTAAAAACACTTTAATACAAAATTTAGTCTCTTACATTTAACGTATCTACGTTATTTTCAAAACGTCCTTTTCAGGACTACCATGGGAGTACCATAAACATTTTGTCTACACGAGTATAAGAAAACAAATGTCTTATTAGCGGAAGCATAACGTTTCTAAGTCGGGTGAACCGTCGTGTCGAACTTTCAACTCTAAAAATACATATATCGTTGGTGACCCCGCACGACTCATGCGCAGTCGCGGAGTTTTCTGAAAGGTCAAACCACGCTCAACTGGCGTATTGTCTCTATAATTTATGCTGAATCGATTAGTTGCTGGATATCGTGATGACTTTATTCATTAGTGAAGTGTAGTGATGTGATTTGATGTGGTTGTCGATGTTTTGTTATCGATGGTTTAATGTTTTGGATTTGTCTAATTTATGGATTCGTAAGTAAATTCAAATCGATTAAATTAAAAAGAATATTTTCAGTCAAGAAGTTTGAAATATAAAGGAAAAACAAAAACTTTTGTTATTAGTGGAGTTTTAGTGAAATTACATTTACTAAATGAAACCATGAAACAATTACTAAATACCAGCAACGTTTTTCATTAAAAATAATTTCTGTAATACAATTCGATGAGTATATTAATTTAACGATTCATAGTCTAATATTTGATATAAGTATGTAAATAAAACATTCAACCCAAACAAACTGTTTATTGAAAAATTTAAAAAATATAAAAAAAACAACTCTACATTTAAAGATAGAGAGATAAAAATAAAGCTAATACGGGTTCACAAATAGTTAAGCTTTTTCCAACGATGAAAGCGTGTCTGTAGCTTTGAAAGTTTCCTTGCGTGGATGCAACACCCGCATGCTACGTAGCTGTAACATCAATTTTTCAGCCAAATTCTCCGGTATAGGCACAATTCCGTACTTCGGCATCCAATTTGGTTTCGTTCGACGTAAGGACGTTAATACGAATTTATTTCTATCATTTATGTGTGGTGCTTTAACTATAATATCGTTGATATATGCATCCTTGTTTCGTAATAGTTCTGGTGGTGATGCTTCAGGCTCTAGTGTGGTAGTAGTTGTTGAAATAGTTGTTTCTATCTTTGGTTCCTCTTTTGTTACTGGCTCTGGGGGTGCTTCAGTTGCATGTGCTGCCTGTTCTGTTACTTGTGGTGCAATAGTTTGCTCTGTAGCTTGTGGTGTACTAGCGGTTTCTTTTTGTTTAGTTGAAATGATCAAAGGATAAGGGTATGGAACTATGACAATGCTTGATTGTGGTTGTTGGAAGCAGTTAACGCACACATTCTTGCAGCATGGCTTGATGTCTTCACAAATTTGGCAGGAACATTCGCATTCTGAGGAGTCATCGTAGTCATCATACATATTGTCCATCGGTCCTACATCGTAGTGATCATAAGTGCGCAATTGATTTTGGTAGTAGGGAGGATATTGCGTCTTTGCAAATGTAGACAGCAGACATAACAATAGTGTATGGTGTATCTGTAATAAGAGTTCATAGCTATTAATGTACGTGTAATGAATGTGATAGTAGAGTTAGGCATAGTTGTTTTAGTATATATTTTCCTACTAAAATAAATGAAGTTGAAAGCTTTCATGAAGAAAGTAATTAAATTACTTTAACCTAATCTTGGACATAATAAGAGTTTGTAGATATTGCAAAAACTAATTCTTTGAAAATAGTATAATGATAATTCCGCAGTATTTCCACAGTATTACCATCCTACAGTAGTGCGACGAATGTACTTGTGCAGAGAAACGGAGGGGAAC
>CAJQZN010018997.1:0-10808 GCA_907164685.1 Colias eurytheme | reverse complement strand
GCTGCCGAGTAGGTATACCTACTCGGCAGCCGCGATACACGCGACATGCGCTACACAGACCAAAAAGTTTGAGACGATGTAATAAAAGTTTCACTTTAAAAATCCCGTGTCGCGGTGTTTGAAATTATACTATTCCGAAACAATTCGATTCTCATGAAATTTTGTGTGCATCTCTGCTACTTGCTAGGCAAGGGCAGCTAGTATCAATACGTAATGTGCTTTTTTAAAAACCTTCATCACCATTCAACACCTATGTAAACACGCAAATCGATTTAGTAGATGCGCCTTTATTGATCCATCATCATCAAACCGTACAAATGTCACATGTCAAAATTTTCAATCTAGAATATTGCTTGGTTTCCTATTGAAGTCTTTCGTTCAGCAATTGAAGCAGCGAGAATAACTAGAAAATCTATTTTATACTAGCTTTAAAATCTTAACTTTTTGTTCGAGTTCGAAGTATTAGCGACCACTTTATTAATCCATATTAAGATACAATTCCGAGTATTTACACGGCACAGTTGAAAACCATTCCGTTCTGTTTCACAGAGCTCTCTCACTAAATCAAAGCATTCAGTGGTTCTAAGTCTAGCGATTAGTAACCTCTACACGAGTGAAGTGACTGGATGTGACTGTGAGCGTCGCGTCGCGTGGCTGTAAAGTGGTGACATTAAGGGCTTGGTCTAGTAGTGCAAACAAATGCATCCTGTCATCCTATATGTAAATAATACAAATGTACTAAGGGAAAGTTGCTCCACTTAATTTTTAAAAATTAAATCATTCGTATGCATAATTTAATATTCGTAATAAGTACCAAAAATGACAATTTGAAACAATTTTCGTGAAAATTACACCGGGTGATTTTTTTTTATCAGTACACAATATTTGCGAATACTTTCTATTGATATCTTCAACTTCATGTTTATATAACTGATCAACTTTTACAAAGAAATTTGGACGAAATATAAAAAAAATAAGCTTTCCATACAAAATGCAGAACTCTATACATTTTTTTCGACCTAAGTTTCTTAGTGAAAGTTGTTCAGTTTAACTAATAAAACGGATAAACAAATTTTGTATATAATAAAAAAATGTAATGTTTGTGTTAAATGAAAACAAAAGATATTTATTTCTGACTAGCTTCCGCCCGCGACTCCGTCCGCGCGGATGTCAGTCTTCGCGTCTTCTACAGATTTATTATATTATGTGTAATATATAGATTTATTGACGACGCGGTTGGCGCAGTGGTAAAGTAACTACCTACTGAGCCGACGGTCCCGGGTTCGATCCCCGGTCAGGGCAAATATTTGTGTGATGAACTCAATTATTTGTTCTTGGATCTGGGTGTTATTATCTATATATGTATTTATTAAATATTATATTTATCGTCGCCTAGTACCCACAACACAAGCCTTAATTGAGCTTACTGTGGGACTAGGTCGATTTGTGTAATAATGTCCTATAATATTTATTTATTTATTTATATTGATAAACCTAATAAATCTTTTGCTAGCATTCTGATGCTTTATCGGTTGCACTGGATTTATCTCTTTTTTCTCAATCGCTTGAATGATATAGGATGGGTCCTTGATGGGCATCGAATGCTGAAGTCTCGAATCAATCAATTCTGACAGTAGGCAATTTATGTAAAATCTTGATAATGGTCCATCATTTTATTTTGCCTAAACGTTACATACTTTTTTATATATTCTATTTTTAACGAATTATTCACTCCAGTCCAAACAGCAAATAAGCAGACTTCTGCTTCTGCAACGTTTAGTTGTCCCTGAATTTAGAAAAAATAGTCATGATTCTTATCTATGACAAAAGTGTTATTTTTTGCATTGTATTTCAAATATTAAATTTTTTTTTAACCGCATCTTCCGCATTCATGTCTTTTGCCGGAATTAGACATTTAACTTCTACTAGTCCCATTTTCCCTTTTTGATATGGGAGTGTATAAAGTAAATTTTTTAGATATTTCTCGTTATACTTTTAAAAAGTTATTATTGTCATTTTGCTAATTAGGTAAAGTAATTTCGATATCAGTTTTAAGTTTTTTGATACCTGCAATAATAACGTCATAATCGCCTGCACATACTTATCGATTACACCCTGTATACAATCCACCATCCACATTCATAATGTTTTCCTGTCCTCCTCTCCTTTACGCTGTTCACCGATACATTTGAAATGAGTAAATCTGCTACCTCTGAAGGATGTTTCATTGTGATCAGCAAATTTTCACCACTGTTGTCGATTATTTGTTTTTCATTTTTAATCAGCAATTGGGAATCATCAGTTTTGTTTTTTGCAGATTGGTGATGTACCCTAACAATACGTCGAAAAGGGAAAGCATCAACGAATTATCGTTTTCGTCCTCTTTTTTTATTCTTCGCGTCTCTGTTACTTCTGTTTGTTTAGTTCTCAACACCCACTGAATTTTCTATGTTATTGTGATCTTCCATTACATCTGATTTTTGATGATGTGATGATAATCCATTCGTTTTAATATTGGTACTTAGAGTTGGTAGACTAAACTAGAAATGGCGGACTAAATTTGTCAGCGCGTCTGTAAGATCAGAATATAAAACCAACATCCTGTATTTAAGTTACAAAATTAATAATCAAACAACATGCCGCTACGTTGAAAATGACTAGAAGAAAAAATTAAAACACCTCGGATCAATTTTGGAGTAAACAAATCATTTTCCCCGTATGGGGATTTCCCCGGATGAACTTGGGAAGTTCAAGTTCTCAATACAAGTTTATATTATATTTCGTATTTCTCAAACCAAAAATAAACATTTTTGGTACTTCAAAAAAATTATATTATAAGAAAATTTATGAGCTTACTTTAGTTTTAAAGAAATATACATCCCTTTACTGACACCCCGTAAAATAAAGAAATTGTTGCCAATCACCTTTGCAATCTATTTGGTTTCATTAACTTTATGTTCGAAGATAATTTTTTTTCTAGTATGTAGTTACAAGCGTATTTTTTTCGTTTATTTTCCATATCGAAATCAAATGTTTAAAAATACGAATATTTGCACAAAACTAAGATAAAAATAATCAATTAACAAAAATATTAAATTTAATGAAGTAGAGCAACTTTCACTTCGGTATGAAGGAAAATCGAGCGTAGAGCACACGTCAGAACGCTCCGGCCCAAGGAGCGCGACTAAAGAAATTCGCTAGGATTTTTCCTAATTATTTTAAATATTTTTTTAATATTTAAAGAATTATCAAAATTCAAAAAAAATGTTTTTTAAAGGATTAATACTCATTGGTCTTCAACCAACTCGAATAAATTAATGGAAAAAATAACTTTTAGCAGTATTTATCAATAGATTTTGTAAGGCAAAAAATGGGAAATTTAATGAATTTATAACGTTCTAATTAAGAAAATCATAAGTTTTTCGGAAATTGTATTCAGCAGTTTTTAATAACGACTATATAAGGATAATAATGCGCTGATCAGATTGTGTAAATTGTAATCGGTTGCAACGTAGTGAGTGCACAAACTTAGCTCGAAATGTCTTTGGGGGAAAGAGACTTATCTTGAAGGCCTGATTAAGGTAACATAAAGTAACTTTATAAATGTGAAAAAATTCACGCGCATTGCGTATATAACACTAATTGATAAACAAGAAAAAAAAATTCAGTTTATCATTTCATTAGCCGGGAAAAAATTGTCAAATAACTTGTTGAAAACGCAATTTTGCTAGACTGCAGCCTTAACTAAATTATTTATTCTTTCTTATAGTTAAAATAATTTACAAATTGATGTTTTTAAAGTAATTAAGTACATACTTATCGAGAGTAATGTAGTAGCTGCATCGATAATTAATAATCTCGTGATTATTGGCGTGTCAGAACATACAAAAAATAATTCTACGCAATATTGTTAGAAAAGCTTCAGGCAAACAAGTTAGACATTTATTTACTTACATACCAACACGCAAATATGTAACATTTTCCCATAAAAATAACAAAACACGATGATCTCGTAGGTATTTATGATCTCGTTCTTTTTTTAAAAAATGTTGTGTGGTTTTATGAAACCACGGTAAAAGTGAAACTGTTCGAACGGTTCCGAACACTGCTTTGTGTAGCGCATGTCGCGTGACGGTCGGCTGCCGAGTAGGTATACCTACTCGGCAGCCGCGATACACGCGACATGCGCTACACAGACCAAAAAGTTTGAGACGATGTAATAAAAGTTTCACTTTAATAATATTTAATTGCCTTCCATCGATATCCTTGCTGCCATACAATGTGTTACCTGTCAATTATATCAATCGAATACAATAAAATATCTTAACTCTATCACAATATGTTCAGCAATTTTGCATCCTCACACAAAAAGCTATTATCGATAATTAAGCCACATCTAGCCAGCTCTAAATCGACGTCTACATCACTACACATTCAGTCCATTTCGCGCCAATTATGCCTCCTGTCACAAACACTCCACACCAAACGCAACAGAAAATAAACCTTAAGACCAAGTACTTGAGCACAATTTCAAACTAATCCAATTGATTGGAAATAGAAATGATACAAACCATACAGTTATTGTTTAAAGGAAAATAGACTATTGAGTAAGGCATTAAGATTGTGTTTTGATTGACGGAAAGATCAAAGAGTAAAATGTACTTTACAATAATAATGCGATAGAAAATGGCTGTTAAGGGGAAGTTGTTCCTAGTGTTCATACAGGTGTTGTTATTGATATCATATTTTATTCATGAAATATATTTAACACGCTAATTTGTGTGGATTTTGGTAATTATTTGAGATAATTTACACCTATCATTCGATTTGCAATTAAGGTTACTTTTAGAAATTAATCGAATTGAAACTGCAATTTCAAACAGTTAAAATTATAAATTTCTAAGTACTGCTATTTCGCCCGTTTCTACTTTGTTTATGTACTGTTAAACGTACCTAACTTTTGATTTAATATTTTTGTAGATGAATAATTGTCACTATTTCGAATACTATGTCACTATGTCGAATACTATAAAATGCCGTTTTCGATTTGTTATCATCTGCCTACCACCTTCACATCAATTAGGCAGTTGTGTAGAATCGCAGCACATTCTTATTACTTTAAATTAATATTTAACCCTGCGCCCCACAGTATTACCATATTTCCTACAGTATGGCGACGAATGTACTTGTGCAGAGAAACGGAGGGGAACTGGCGGGGGGTCGGGCGACGCGGGCCGCTTAATGCAATCACGCTGAGTTTGCATTAACTATAGCGAAAGGACGACGCAGTCGTATTTTTTGTGTAATAATTTTATTATACATATTCTATTATGGCGCGCAAAAACTGTTCCGTTTACGGATGTAAATCTACATTGAAATCCCAGAAGGAAACAATATTTCAGAAAGATTGTATTAATTGTATCTGTTGAATTAAAATCAAAGCTATGTATATGTTGTCCTCATTATTTTCAAATAAGATTGTACATCCAAATGCGAATGCATTACTTAGTTAAATGTTATAATATACAATTGAGAACATCCAAAAATAGTGTCCACGTAAATATTTAGCAGTGCAATATCTGTAATTATATATTTATGAACAAATAATTACATCAGATTTAATAATCGCAATTATTTTGAATGTACATCACAAATACCACAGCTTATACCATCACCAAACAAACGTTATTTAAACAATAGCTAACACTTGCCCTTAACAACACAACTATTTACCCCGGCATCGTTCGTCACGGCATCATTTAAGTTAACTGCTCGTAACAGAGATGTTAACTTCACAGCATTGCTGGCATTCAACCGTTAATTACTATTTGTGTCTTTTTCCGTATCTCGTGATTACATAGTTTTATTTATAAAAAAATCATCTTTTCCTACTTCTTAAAAAAAATAGTTTCCGAGGATCGATACACAGCTGATTGAATATGTACGAAAGAAAAAGGCATCTGCAGGAAAGAAGAGTTGATAGGAATAAAATTATACAGCGTGTATCCAGTTATTTTAAAGCTGAAGAGTTTGTTTGTTTGTTTGAACGCGCTAATCTCAGGAACTACTGGTCCGATTTGAAATATTCTTTCGGTGTTAGATAGCCCATTTATCGAGGAAGGCTATATATCATTACTCTGACCAACAGGAAGGGAGCCACGCGGATGAAACCGCGAAGCGCAGCTAGTAATTATATACTCACTTATTAGGATTATAGTCTGGATCACAGGATTATTTTTCACCGGGTACAAAACATATTGTTGCCATATACACTTAAACATTATCAAATCACAGTTAGGTATTCAACAACATCTAGTACCAATTATGAGAAACAAATCAATTTTCGCTATGTATATACTGTTAATAGTAGATACATAATAATTTATGTCTACACATACCTACTGCCATCGTTCTAAATGTACCTACACAATTAAAAAAAAACATATGTAGTGCAACATAAAACCTGCTTTTTCAGTCAATTAAAATCTCCAAAAGCACGTAAAACCGGCGCACAAACTAGTATACAATATATTAATTATCACAAGTAATATGATCTCAGAAGATACATCGCTATAATTCCCGCCGCTACGGATTAGCCGAGATTCCCCTCCGCGTCTTGCGGATCGTGATGTATTATTTAATTGTAGGGCTGCCAAAACGGAGTTTTAATAAAATAATATTCTTGAACATAAGCTGGTAATAACAAGGTGGTAAAAAACGCAACTGATGAATTTAGTGTAACTTTTTAGTACATATTTAAATTCCTGTTAAAAACTTATAATTAAGATTCTATAGAGTATAGGCGATAGATTCAATTGTTTTGCAAACATGCATACATACGTATTTTCGCATAAACTCACGTAAAATTTCAATTTTTAATAATTTTTAATTTTTAATTTTCAATTTTTGTTTGCATAAAAGGACAGCCTAGTGGTAATTATCTAAATTTATATCTATACTATTGTAATATACCTACATATAAAAATAAACATATTCAACAAAGTCAAGTCAACAAGTCTTCAACTGAAGTATATAAGTAGGTACCTATATAAAAACAAAAGTCGATTCTTTCTTTAATAAGATCATCTATAAAATAAATAATAAGGGTGTAAAATATAAGCGAGTGCCAACCCTAGGGGTTAATCACCCTCTGGAGCCCTCTGTTCCCTCTACAATAACGACGAGCCTCGCTACCTCGCGCTTAAACGATGCTTCTAACGTGTATGATCGTTATGAATTTGTTTCATTTGCACAAATGTATTTTTTTCTATTTTGTGCAATTGTTGGCAACCCTATAATTATATGATCTATAATCAAATATTAAGGGCATTAAATACAAAATTGTGATATTTAACGAAGTAATTATTACATATGGTTTTATAAAAATTAATCTCTTTAATATTTTTATGTAACCTACGTGCGTACTGTGTCTATTTTTCAAACCATCAGAAACAACATTACATTTCCGACTATCTTCTAAAAGGATTGCTAACTAATAAAAAAAACATCAAATCTTACACGTAACATATTTGTTCACCTTACACCATATTATCAAGATTAAATCTTTCCGCCAAATCCAACCTTTATAACCTACTTGTAAAACGCAATCAAAACACAACAAAATAAAATCCATCCCAAAAGTTCTTTAAACCTGACGACCTATTTCAAATATCCATACAACATAGTGACATAAACTTTGTGTTTCGCGGAACATCACATTTATCCCGACGACGACGTGACGGTGGCGACACGACTGAAAAATGACTTTACAGGAATTTGTGATAATATAGCGATCAGATTAAACGATACTAATGACCGTCGTCCAGTTATAGAACATGGATATATTTTTAACTGCAAAGTATCTTCGTGTTTTTACCCGATTGCCTCAGGATAAGTTTCCAACTATGTACCTAGATATGAATATTAGGTACTTTGAAGGCTGATCTAGCTAAAATTTGAGACGTGCTGGTAGATTTTTACTTATTGTGTAAGTGTACGTGTAAGATTGGTTGTAACTTGTAACTATATAAAATTATGAAAAAAAAAATACACAGTAAGTAATCTATGGTGCCATAGTTTTACGCCAAATTGATTGTTTCAATGACTAGGTACATGTATGATATATTTGTTACTGAGTTGAGATAAATTGAAACAGAGGGAATATGTAGTCCTAGAAATAAAATTCTTAAAAACAAGAAATCGTATTCGAGGATCTAATTCAATACAAAAGATATAAAAAGTAAGTTTTCCAAGAATTAGCATAGCTATCTGTAGACACACAGCTTTCTGTCTGTATGCCACCTGATTCTTCGTATAATATTATAAAGCAACACATATAGGGATTTCATCGGCTCGAAGTGATAATGTTTTGATGGACGACACGCTACTGCAGCTCGCTTTTTAGCTTTCTTTGATGTTTCTTAGAATTTCGTTAATATACGCGTCTGTTTTAAATTATAAGCGCGGATAAAATATAAATTATTGAGAGAAACACGAACATTGAAATATTATTATCTCCAAGATGACATACAGACAACTTTGGTTATTATTTTGAGACATGTGTGATGCGAACATCGTTTGAAAGATACTTTATGGATTAGTAACAGGAATGTTACATTTTTAAAAACTGCGTAGTTTTTAATATATTAATAAAATATAATACTATCAAATAAAACTCAACGGGTAGAATGAGGATGGTTATTGCAATTATTTTTTTAGGTAAAAGTCAATCAAAATTTTTTCCTTAACTGGAGATTAATGGACTGTAACTTGTAAGCCTTCCTTTTCGCAATTGTTTTCTGGAACTTAAAATCAATGAAAAAATTATTGTAGATCGATTTATAAACGAATGTTATACTTACCGAGTTTTCTAAAGCTTAGTTGAGAGATTTTCAAATACAACCAAACAATAACTACCCTCAAAAAAATCAAATACATTAATTACAAAGCTTCTCAGTAGCAATTTGAGCAGGCTCAAACAATTGTTTCTTTCACAGCAAGCACGTTCGAGCCCAAACGAAATTGATCTATTCACTCGATGGAACGATAACGCACGTCCTGCCCGCTCGGTGGAGTGTCGCTAAATGATGACGCGCCATTTTAATTGTCGATTATGCTTCGTAGGGCTGGCACGTACGAGTTTTTTTTATTAAGTATTTAATTTTAACACTTGTTAAATTAATGCTTCTGAAGTTTATGAAAATAGTTTGTGTAACTTAAAGCACGGATCACAGAATACAAGCAAAGGCGTTGATTAGACCAGTTTTTAATTGGTTGTTAAATTAATATGCTATCATGAATTTTTATTAAAATGCATTCACATCGGTTATCTAAAGGATTATATTTCGTTCTATTAGTAGACTATCTAACGTTTATAAACTTTTCTTAAAAGATATGTCATTTAAAATAATTTCGAGAAGTGGCATTTTTATGAAACATGCACGTATTTGTAGATGTCTGTCTTCACTAGGAATGAGACGATTAATTAGATCTAATGTGAAATAGAATCGAGTTAGCGTTGCCAAGAGACTAATTACCGATGGTATTATGTTTCGGATCTTCTAAGGGGATAAATGGAATACTTGTGAGGGTGAAATGATAGGGAAGTTATACAAATTTTGCGCTATTCGCAGAATGTATAAGTTCCCTTATAAGATGTTAAGATTATTGGAACAAAATAAGCTTTATAAGCGTATAATATCGTTTTTTAGAAAATAGTGTCTACAACAATATAGTTTAAGGGCCGATGTTTCAAATCAATGCTTGGATAAAACTTATCCGTCCAATAAATTATTACACGATAATATTAAAATGTCTCGTAAACTGTCAAATACGGGCAATTAGAATACGTTTTTAAAATGGTAGTTTTATACATTATTCGACGAATAAGTTTTAACCAAGGATTGAAAAATCAGCCGTTAGTTTAGTAATTTTTTTTTAATGGTAGGTATCTAAGCGTTAAAGGCGTAAGACTATTTGATATTGAGATGGAAATTAACTTTAAACGATGAAATTATAGAATGGAGGATCTATTGAACTATAAAAAATAGGCAACAAGATTAATCATTTTACTATAAACTGAGACTTCAACTCGCGCTTGACCGATTTTTTTATACCAGCAAGTATTAATAATTACAATAATCCATAGCACGCATTATAGTCATTTGTCGATACCCCGTCCACCGCAGGCTTCTGACATGCGGTCATATCTATCGAAATATCGATACATTATATCGATATCGATACAACCATATAATCTATGGCGTGATGTGTTCGACATGATTGATAAACTGTGTAAGCAAATAGATATTGTTTTGTGGTGATTAAAATAAATATGGTTGGCGGAATTAACATTTAAATTGGTTGCAGTTTTAGTATAATAGTGGTGCTCATGTAAATATTTTTCGTTGTAGCGTTTAAATAAATTAAAACTAAACAGGTTTATATTTAAAAAATATTTTTAATCTCGACTTTAAAGCGTGTGTACCTACTTGGAATTATATTCCTCATAGCAGTAATTGTAAGACCTTAAAAAAGCAACTATGGAGTTGCTTGCCGGTTCTTCTCCATAGATACTGCTTTCTGAATCGGTGGTAAATGTTAAAAATATGTAGGTATTGACGATTCGAAAGCGCTTCTAGAAGAAGTCTAATTGAATAAGTAAATGTTTGAGTTTGAGTTTGAAATGAAAGAAATATATATATAGGGTAAAAGTGGGATAGATGCCGCACGGGGATAGATGCCCCATTTTCAAAAAACCTCACTTCCCAGAGTCGTGACTACGAATTAATGATTTAAATAGGAGCTCC
>CAJQZN010018993.1:0-13477 GCA_907164685.1 Colias eurytheme | reverse complement strand
TTCTAACCTCTAGTTATTTACACTTTTTTAACATAAACCTTGCATACGAGACTAAAGGAAAAAACCAGGGAATTGTAAAAAATATATAATTACATGATTCATGTGTAAAGGTCAAGTTTAGTAAAACGAATAAAACAAAAAGATTTTTGTTCTTTGACGTTATTGAGTGAAAGAAGGAAGCTGGTCAAAGACAAAACAGAATAACGTCAACGATCGTCGAACATCTGTTGGTGAACAACAAGGACAAAAGTCATTATTCAACGATAAAAATGTAAAGAGTATAGACCAAGGCATAGACGCCAAAATCCTTTTATTGAAAAAGATTCACCGTTAAATAAATTTTGATCGCTGTGTATGTATAAGATTACTGAAGACGTGTAATTAGGATGAAATAAGGATTACTCTTAATCTTATGATCTTCCCTCTGGCCCTCTGGAATCTGGATACTGAGAAATAATAATCTAGTCTTGCTTTGTAATTCAGGGTTGCTATAATTAAATTCATAAAAACACGTTTAAATAGAAAATATTTATTTAAAAATTACTAAACTTCTATGAACATTAATAAGTCATACATTATTCATAGTTCTTATTTAAATAACTTCATTTTAAAAAGATTTTGAATTCATATTTATAGTCGACCTACAATCGACATTGTCCAAAGAAAATTCTCGACATTCCGCAATTTTTTGATTTGTCAAAGCAAGTGTCAAAAATTAAAGATCCAAATTAATGTTTATTTTTGCAGTGCGGCGAATAAGTTATTTGAGTTCGAAATATTTATTAGAAATACCAGCAGTTACAAATTCATATCCATTGAATAAGCCTTTGCAAATCAGGTAAATAGTTTTGTCTTTTCATTAATCGCAACGGTTTTGCTTCCTTTAGATTTTTTTATTCTTGTCTGTATATTATCAACTCAGACCAATAATCATTAAAATGTGTTTTTATTGGGAATGAAAATTAAGTTATTATGAAA
Source organism: Colias eurytheme (assembly GCA_907164685.1). Taxonomy (NCBI): domain Eukaryota; kingdom Metazoa; phylum Arthropoda; class Insecta; order Lepidoptera; family Pieridae; genus Colias; species Colias eurytheme. Next base: position 12,499 of record CAJQZN010018993.1, on the reverse strand, counting down.
GAGCAGTATCTTTATATTTAGTAATACTTACAAACGAAGTTACATGTGAAGATTAGGAGATAGGTCACTTCCCGGCCGGTAGAATCTGCTTTCGACTGTAACTATAATTTAAGTTTTACGAGTTCAAATACGTGAAGTAAATATATTGTTGATATTATAATAAGCACGTCTTGATCTGTAGTATCTTAAAATTTACTGTTTATATATCTTATCCAGTAATTATTGTAAATACAATTATACTTGACGAAAACTGTAAAATTTCTAGGAACCTAACTTCATCAAAGATGTCGAAAACTGCTTTGGTCATTCTGGCTCAGGGTGCCGAAGAAATGGAAACTGTTATCACAGTTGATATGCTCAGGCGAGGGGGTGTAAGTAAATTATTATTTTTTGGCTTTTTATTATGCTATTGCATAGCTTCTATCGCGGGCCTTGAGCGCGGCGACCGAATGTAAAAATTCCGTAACGAAATAACCTAACACCCCCCACTCCGACCACCGAAGCAGTGATACTTTTTATGCTATGTAATAGCTTTACCGAGGCAGTCTCCGAGTGCCACACGTCTTTTTTTCTCCCACTCATTTAAACAGGAATAGTTTCTTTAAAAATAATTATGGTAGTACATATTTAGGTTTTGAACAGACGCTTATAAAATACTAGCTTACCCGCTTTGCCTAAAACCTAATAAATTATATACTAAAACCTTCCTCTTGAATCACTCTATCTATTAAAAAAACCGCATCAAAATCCGTTACGTAGTTTTAAAGATTTAAGCATACAAAGGGATATGGACAGAGAAAGCTACTTTGTTTTATACTATGTAGTGATGTAGTGATTGGGAAAGCTAAAAACTATAATTATTATCTTGCAGACATTACTTCACCATTCAATCAATTTATTATTATTTTATAGGATTTTAATGTACACCTTACAGGTGTAATTTGCAAGAGAGTAATGTTTATTTATTTAAATACTAGCGGTCCGCCCCGGCTTCGCCCGTGATACCTACATGTTTAAACTATCCTATCTCTCAAGTTGGACCGAACTGCACATGGTGTGCGAATTTTATTATAATTGGTTAAGTGGTTTAGGAGTCCATTGAGGACAAACATTGTGACACGAGATTTATATAATATACTAGCGGTCCGCCCCGGCTTCGCCCGTGGTACATATTTACGTTTTCTCTACGTAAAAACCATCCTCGTACTTCAAGGAATATAATAAAAAAAGAATTATCGAAATCGGTTCAGCCGTTCTCGAGTTATGCGCTTACCAACACATTTTGCGATTCATTTTTATATATAAGATAAGATAAGATATCCCTTGCATTCATAAAATACCAATAGAAGATGAGAAAAGTAGTGAATCAGTACTTATAATTTAGAGCTAATTATATATGTTATAGTCAAACCCCTAAACACAATCTCTTCACGGAAGGACTGGTTTATATTAGGTTTGGCAAGTCATCAGGCAATCCTCGAAATACATTTGAATTTCACCCTTTGAAGTCAGCAGACGTCTTGGACGTAGGCAAATGCAACATAGGCATCGCACACACATAAGACGCCTCTGCTAGACAACTACTGACGAAAATTGTTTAGTAAAAGACTGAAATATTACATTTATTTGGGCTTTGACAAAGTCATTATGCCAGACCTGAGGTTTGACCAGTCCAAGCTAAGAGTGCCCGAGCTTCGGGGTTTGACTATTGGTCTAAGATCTTTTCAGTCAACCCATCTTTAATAGATTTTTTAATAGACTACATTTATTATAAAATTGGTCTCATTCTATTATCACGCCGGTGAAGGTCGACCTATATTCGGATCTTAGACCATATAACATATACGTATATTAAGTTATAATACACATTTTTCAGGTAACAGTAACGCTGGCTGGCTTAGACGGCGCGTCCCCAGTGTTGTGCTCTCGGCAAGTCACATTGGTACCAGATAAATCGCTTGCCGATGCTTTGGCTGAATCACCACAATTTGATGCTGTAAGTCTTTAAATCCTATTAATATTATAAATGTGAAAGTTTGTATGGATGTATGGATGTTTGTTACTCTTTCACGCAAAAACTACTGAACCGATTACAATGAAATTTAGCACACATATAGATGGTAGCTTAGATTAACACATAGGATAGTTTTTATCCCGGAAATCCCACGGGAACGGGAACTATGCGGGTTTTTCTTTGAAAACGCGGGCGAAGGCGCGGGCGGAAAGCTAGTAGTTTAATAGTTGATTAAACTATGTTATGACGATTCAAAAATGCTTCTAGAAGAAGATGCTTCTAGAAGAAGTCTAATTGAATAAATAAATGTCTGAAAGAAACAAATATGTAATGTTTGAGTTTCAGTTACTAACTTTTCACCAAATTATGTAAATACTAAAATCTTAATCAAGAACTTCACTATCTATTTGTAGAAATAGAATGGAAATCAGTGCTGTTGTTTTAAAATTAATCAGGAACAGACAGATGCAGTGAGGGACTTTGTTTAATAATATGCATTTATTGCTTTGGCTAGCTTGAGTGAAATTAGAAATTGTTAAATTTCGAAATTTCTATTTATTATGACAACTGTTACCTGCCAGACATTCTTTGTACTATGAAATTAACAAACATTTCGTCATTACACATGAAGGAGGAATAAATTTTGAATTTATTAATTTGCACTTACATATAATAAATTAATTTTAATTATTTCTATTGATTTTCAGGTAATTCTGCCCGGCGGTCTGGAAGGGTCTGATCGACTCTCGAAGTCTGATGTTGTCGGCAGTCTGTTGAAGGAACACGAAAAGTCTGGCAAAATTGTAGCTGCTATTTGTGCTGGTTGGTTAATCTTTATGTCAATTTAACCTATCATCCATATATTTATATTGTATAAAATATATTATATTATTTAGATAATAAGAACTAAAAGAAAATTTAAAATTTACAAAGGAAAGTCTGCCTTTTTCATTGATTTCCAGAAACAGTAGAAGAAATCTTATTACAAGTCATGTTTTTTATTGTACCTCAAAATATTTTACTTCAATTATTTAATACTATCTGTGCTCCGCTCCTGTTGGTCTTAGCGAGATGATCTATAGCCTATAGCCTTCCTCGATAAATGGGCTATCTAACACCGAAAGAATTTTTCAAATCGGACCAGTAGTTTCCGAGATTAGCGCGTTCAAACAAACTCTTCAGCTTTATAATATTCTTTCTATATTTAATAGAAATAATAATATTAATTTGGCGGGATTGAACCATCTTTTTTTTTTAATAATAAACTTTTTTTCCAGCACCTACCGCATTCGTAGCTCACGGTATTGCCAAAGGAAAGAATATAACTTCATACCCAACAACAAAGGACAAAATTACAAGCGATTATACATATGTGGAGGGGGATAGGGTGGTTGTGGATGGCAACATTGTCACTAGCAGGGTGAGTGTTGCCAGTTTAATGGGGTTTTGCCTATTTTATTGGAGTTTTTTGATGGTAAAAAAAATAGTTTTGTAGCATAGACGCAATTGTTATTTTTGTAAACAGTAATGATTAATGATAATTTATTTATTTATTGAAGCAACCAGGAGATCTTGTTAGTAACAATAAATTCTAAAAAAAGCTTTGTTAGTAAGTATGTCTTAAAATTAATAATACAGTTAAGATAGTGGAATGAATAATAATGAAAATTTTTTGAGTTACTGTAATATTATTGTGAAAAAGATTACACTTTTATAATCACTTTTTTAACCGACTTCAAAAAAGGAGGTGGTTGTCAATTCGGACAGTATATATTTTTTTTGGTTATGAAGTGTCATTTGTAATAGTCAAAAATGTAAAAATTCTTAACTAAGGGAGACTCATACATATATGTATTTCAAATTCAAACTTCAAAAGCAAATTATCAACGTTATTTAAAATCTATTTTTTTCATTTCTAGGGTCCAGGTACTGCCTACTGGTTTGGTCTAACACTAATCGAACTGCTGACTGGAAAAGAAAAAGCGGCGCAAGTTGAAAAAGGCATGATTATCTCTGGATATTAATCGCATCAAAAACGATATAGTAATTTTTGCTGTAAGCAAAAGTGGGAAATAAAATTTCTTAACTGTTTTATGTTGTTTATATATTATATATTTGTATGAGTATTTGGTTGTTTCAGTGAACTTAACGAGCTTTCCGCCAGCGGCTTTGCCCGCGTAGTCAAAGAAAAACCCGCATAGTTCCCGTTCCCATGGGATTTCCGGTATAAAACCTATCCTTTGTCCTTCCTCAGGTCTCAAGCTATGTCTGAACCAAATTTGAGGTAAATCCATGCAGTACTTTTTGAGTTTAGCCCGGACATACATACAGGAAAAAAATTCTAAATACTATATATTTGGCTTCGGTATTCTAATAGATCACGCCCCTATTCTTAAAAAAATAATCGATGTACAGTTGACTTTCCTACGATTTTATTATATGTACCTATAGATTACTTATTTTAACCGATAGATAAGCATTTGAAAGAAATTATCGTCTTTTTACAAATATGTAGGTACCTATAATAATACAATTTTAGTTTTTAGTTCTGGCTCATCTGCGAAACCGATTTTAATGCGCATTATAACAAACTTTCTTTGAAGTTATTCAGATTTTTCTTTTAACAAGACATTGAAACTAGCAAAATATTCTTGAACAACAAATTTAACTATTATATCAAAGATTTCCCATCTGACTTCCTATATTATGGGAGGTAAATAAAAACAAACAAAATAATTTATTAAATATCTTTATTAGGAAATAATAAATAAGCGTACAAGATAAATGCATACATGAGAGCAGATTACAGTAATAATTTTAAAATTAACACTAAAATACAATAATATTATAAGCAAAAAGATTCCGACTAATTGAAAAACCTACTTCTTAAAAGTCCGTTAAATAGGTAGATAGATTACCAACACAACATTCGATCTTCAAACACGGCACACTAACGCACACACGATTAGACGTCACAGTGAGATGGCATGATTCAACTATCGTGAGCGAAAGAGAAACGAATTAAATGTGGCTAATTAGCCACATTTCAACGTGCCACTCCCGGAGCGGTAATAACCAAAATCTCTTTGCTTATATTGCTTAAATCCATAAGAATTAAATACTATAATAAAACATACTTTTCTTATTATTATACGGTCTTACTAATAAAATGTTACCCATTCGCTTTGCAATGGATTAGTTATTGCAATAACCTGTCTTGTTTTTATGATTGACGTTTCATGTGAGCAAGAGCAGGACAAAGCTATGGTAGAAAATGGCAGAAATTGATCCATTGTTTAACTTTTTATTAGTAGGGCCGTTAGAATCTATAGTTAATAGTTATATAATCAGGCGTTCTTTGGGTCTTCAATGCTTCTCTAAAATGTCAATTCTTTGACAATATATCTATCCATTCAATATCTTTACTAATAACATAAAGAGGAACAAAAGATTCCTTATTCTGAATGTTTGTAAAAACCCAATAAAAAATTCCAAAGCATAATATTACTTACATAAAACATATGAATACTGAATAGCCTCCAGAGATAATACGAAATTTTATCCAGAGATTTATAAACTAGCCTGTGTGAGAAATATAGTTATCCCTTTCACAAACACGCATAATACACTTGCTATCTCAATTATAATTATCATGAATAATGAAGACTGAGATTCAAAAGTACAGTTGTCTCTTTCACACGTTCACTCTTTCACATCGAACATCTTTTGTCTCAATTATTACAAATTAAGACTATCATTCAAAAGTATGCTTGTCTCTTTTACATTCATACGTAATACTAATTACAAAAACCTGTGTCGTCTCCCTCTGTAGGTCAGATAATTCCAAATGTGATAATATCTACGTGTTTAATATATTTATATTGCACTAAGCATTTAAACATATTTCAAAATATTTATCAAAATGAAATAAACATATCCAAAAGTGCTCATTTGGCGATTGTGCTATTATTTATATTATAATATCATCTTATTCATCTCTATAGACAGAAAATGACTACTACTTAAATGTTATTCAAGAATAACGTCATATTAGGCATAAATATAATTAAAGTTATTGTAATACCACAGTATAAAGAGAACAAGTAAGCTATTTTCGAACAAAGGTACATCGCGCCGTTTGGCCCGTTTGTATGTACGCGGAGAGCTTCGTAATGCCCCCCGTTCATGTACTATTAGATATTTCTTCTGTATATAGGCAGACAGATATTATTGAACTCGTTCTTGTGATAGATATTTTTGCTAATCTGCCAATCTACTATATAAAAATAAGTCGGGTTTTCGTTCCTGACGGTATAACTCCAGAACGCACGAACCGATTTCCACGGTTTTGCATTCGTTGGAAAGGTCTCGGGCTCCGTGAGGTTTATAGCTAAGAAAATTCGGGAAAAATTTCAACAGAAAAGCGGGAAAAAATGAAATGTTACATAAAACGAAGCCATCTGGTGGCGAAACGGAGTTCGCCGGGTTTGCTAGTAGTAATATATTTATGCTCGTGACTGTACGTACGCAAGCTTGACGCACGCACACAACGCCGCTCGGTGAGACTGTTCTCGTGAGGGCCCCGCCATTACTGTGCGCGGTCGGTGTTTGTTTATACAATTATTTAAAACTAGCTGTGCCCCGCGGTTTCACCCGCATTGCTCCGCTCTTGTTGGTCTTAGCGTGATAATATATATGATAGCCTTATTATATAACCTTCCTCGATAAATGGGTTATCTAACACTGAAAGAATTTTTCAATTCGGAGTAGTTCCTGAGATTAGCGCGTTCAAACAAACGTACAAACTCTTCAGCTTTATAATATTAGCACAGAATACATAATAGTAGCTAAACGCTACAGAACGGACACTCTCCGCCTCCCGCCAAAATTAAACACTTACCTCACCCCGCACGATCATGCTATAAATGGCCCGCATTTTTCTGCAAGGACGATACGCAACGAAGATTGACATCAAATTGACTTAAAGTAATTTTATTATTTTGGATTTGTGATTATCGTTTTTCGTAGAAAATGGTTAGATATTGTGCTGTTTACGGATGTATTTCATCAGAAAAACGCGAATTTTTTTTTACGCTAGTCACAAATGTGCCAACCATAAAGCGTTAACACACAAATTTGCAGTCTCTACAGTGTGACTGTCAAAACAATAATTTTGTATGGAGTGTCCGGGGTGTGATATTAGTATAGATATCAACGTGACAAGTGAAAACCCTGCGCCTCGCGAGTTTATGTATCGTGCGCTCCTAAACGCCGGGATTCGGCCTACTTGTTCTCTTTATACTATGGTAATATTATATTTATGAGATTCTGATGATAATCAATTGAGTGCTTAACAAGTTACTTTTCTTTAAAACAGCAATTTTTACACACATTCGACTTATATGCAGAAGATTTTTATGAGGGTAGATTAAAAAAATATGCTGTAGATATGTAGGTGTTATTTTTACAGTAATTATCGTGTCATAAAAGACAATTTTTTCGATTATAATCGTACGAATTTCTTGCCAATAGCAAGAAATTCGTATGATTCTTTAATAGATAACAAAATATAATTTATACGATTCTTTATATTGATGTTATAAGTGAAACTATTTTTGTTAGAAAAAATGGTTAAAAAAAGGAGAATAATTGAGAGAACATTACAATAATAAAAAAGACGTGTGGTACTCGGGGACTGCCGCGGTAAAGCTATTGCATGCTATGCCTTCAAGCCACACCTCCGTGCCCGTCGGAGAGGGGAGCGTGAGGTTTTTTCGTTACGGAATTTCTAGATTCGGTCCCCGCGCTCAAGGCCCGCGATAGAAGCTGTGCAATAGCTTAAAGTTAAAATTCAATTATTTAGATTCACTTTAGCCAAATTTGAAATGTCACTTGCATATAACTCATTTTATTATTATTCAAATGTATTTAAATAAATAAACAAATAATTTAATTTTTAATTTCCAAAAAAACTCAGCAATATTTTTCTATAAATTTTATATCAATTTTTACAATAAAAAAATCTAACACACATTATCATAGATAACTAAAAACACTCAGATCTTGAATTAAATTATAATGACACATGAAAAGCACCAGCTTTCAATAAAAAAGTGTTATAAAAAAATGTTTGACATAGTAAAAAAGTGAGGTATACATAAAAATAACTTAAATTTAAAATCTCCTATTTTAAAGTAAAATATAAAAAGCTAGTCTCATTTCCTATCGTTTTTCGAGTCTTTGTTCAGATTCAAACTTATTTCATATCAAAAGTCTTATTTCATTATAGTCTGTCCACTATAAGAATTGCCTTTTGACAGCTCAACGGGTGATACCAGAAGTGATGTCCAAAAGATTATCGATTGTGATACCATTCCGATTATAAATTCAAAATATTATCATAAATCGAATCAGGTACGTAAATAATAATTACAACGTAAACGTACTAATAAGATATGTAATAATAAGACCACATATCGATGCATTTTATGTTAAAACTAAACTAAACTAATATTTTATTATTTATTGGCTTCTATCTTAAAATTTGGTTGTCTTTCTGTTTAAATTAAATAACATAATAGAAGAGTTTTTCTGTATCGGATATATTTTACAGAGTATTTCTATCGATTATTATAATCTATCGAACCATCATTGAATAATTCTGTGTAGACATCACTAAGTGGGCGGGGCCTGTCCATGAAGTACAATATTACTTGTATGACATTTTAACCTAAACAATACAATCCTTCATAGGCGTGAAGCTGTCAAAAAGCAAATAATATAATGGACAGAGTATAAATATTTATTTATGTTCAAAATTCTAATAAATGAGAAATTTTTAAAGAAAGAACAAATTCTATTCCCGCCTCATGATCGAACTTTTTTTTAATTTCTCACCTTATTTCATATCAAAACCATAGATAAAAAAAAAACTTAAGCTAAAAAAGAATATAAAAAACGTAGTCTCGTTTCATTCTCGAGTCTTAGTTCAGATGCAAACTAAAAAAACTTATATAATATTGAAGTCGTATAAGTTTTTAAATAAACATTGAATATAACATACTTGAATAGCGTTAGTTTCTATTATTTTTTACCAGTTATCCAAAAAGTCGTACCCCGTCTTTGGCAAAGCTGAATCTGTTAAGGTTTCCGTTGAATGAAAGTCCGTACCAGACGATGCCTGACTGGAGAGTAGGCCACGGTTCTCTTCTGATAGATCTGAAAATAATATTTATTTATATTAAAACTAGCTTTCCGCCCGCGGCTTCGCCCGCGTTTTCAGAGAAAACCCCGCATAGTTCCCTTTCCCGTGGGATTTCCGGGATAAAACCTATCCTATCTCTCAAGTTGGATCGAACTGCACACGGTGTGCGAATTTTATTATAATCGGTTAAGTGGTTTAGGAGTCCATTGAGGACAAACATTGTGACACGAGATTTATATATATTAAGATTATGTACACTAAGTGGAAATCATCGAGATAGAATGTACTACGTACTAGAGAGGCGATCGCTACTACACTCTCTTTAACACGAGCTAGAGGTAAGAATCACAAGTCTCTTTAGTCTGTGTCGGACTGTGCCCCCCGCTTGCCGCGTCAACACGTGTTATTGCTCTGTTCAAAATGCCTTCGTGTTTGCTTAGATATTGTTTTAACAGTTCCCATAATACAAACAAAGCCCGAGGAGTGACTTTTCACCAGTAAGTTTCCTTATTATGAGTAAGTCATGCATTTTACTAATATTGTTATCATTTTGCGAAAAATCACCACGCGTTCTGCGTTTCGCGCCATTTTTCATAGACTAACAGCACAGACGTGACACTATCGATGAGTCTGTTAAAAAAATGTAACTGGATTTTTTTAACTATGTATATACAATATCTACTAGGAAAGATTACCGTGGTGTAGTACCTAAATATTTATACTTTTACCCGACTACGCAAAGTAAAACGGTAGGTTATATTAAGTAATATTTATTTATTTACCTATTTTTATTTATTAAAAAAAGCCTAATCAATAGTTGTTCCAATAGGATTTATAAATTATTATGCACAACAATTACAAATAAACACAACATTCACAGAAACTAATACAGTAAAAGTTCCTTAATCGCGCTTCCTTTATTCGTGTTTTCACTATTCGCGGATTAAAAAAATGCGACCCAATTTCTATATTCACGACTAAAAATTTTTTTTATTCGCGGATTTAATAAGTACATACATAATAATAAAATTATTCCAATAGGTATCTTACCCAATATCCTTGTCAAATGGACTAATAAGAAAGTAAAATAGATCTTATAACAAGTTTGCCTAAAGTACATAATATTATGTTCTTAAATGATATCGCCGAGGCCTTTGACACAAGCCGCCTTTGTCGCAAGCCACCTCTGCAGCGATTGATGTTTTTGAGAATGTAAATAAACAGAATGGAAGCAACCTTATAACTCAATAAATAAAGTATATTTTTAAATGTAGTTCCGTTTATAGTAAAGTTACAAAAATTGTGATCGAGTAAGGGGGCGTCCATAAATTACGTGAGGTGTTTTTTTAAATTTTCTGCACCTCCCTCCCCCCCTGGTGAGATGTCGTGAGAATTTATTCAACCCCTCCCCCATCCTCGAATCTCGCGTGAGATTTTTCAAAATGTGAGTTTCTTATACGTAAACGCCATCAACATTGAATCATCGTATCCATTTAAATTACATCATGAAGCAAAAACTGATAAAACTATTGATTACTACACAAAACGACAAAAGCTTAATAAATTGATATTATTTAAAGGAAATTAAAATACATAGTTTAATATAAAATCCTCGTTTTATTAATTCCCTAGTATCAGTACCACCAGATAGTACCGAGTAAACAGATTGCACAATGTGTCGCATCTGCACGCATTGCTTAATCTTTGAACTTGAAGCCACGCCTCGCTCGTTCCACACGTACCCCACCACATCGGCCGCGCGCAATGTTTTTGTTTGGAATAACCCCTCTAGTAATATATCTCGATGGTGGAAATACGTATTTTTGCTCATGGATAATAAACCGCAGCACAGTGAGTTTGACACAATAAGGGTGCACTCACACACATCAGTCACCGTCACGGCACGTCACCGGACAGGATTAAAAAAAAATATGTATCAATAGTTCTAGTATGACTCTGTTCCCACACGACAGTCGCCGGCACGAAATCTATCAGTGACGTCCCCGGTCAGGCACGTCAAATAATCTTTCCATACATGTATCATACTTTTATGCCCACTCACCCGGTGCCGTCACGTCTCAGTTCAGTCAGCGTCGTGCTACCGTCAATTGCTACATGTTCTCTAGCATGACACACGTCTAATCACTCACTAACCTGATGTATGTGTTCAATGATTCAGTCAAACCGGCGACGTGACTGACGGACAACATGACGGTGACTGGTGTTTGTGGATACGTACACAAACCGTCACCGATCAGTCATCGGTGACTTGACGGTGACTGATGTGTGTGAGTGCACCCTAAAACTGAGGAGAGCAAAGAAATAATTTAATCTCAGCATTTAAGAGCTAAGTAAATTTCCATAAGTAATTTCCGTAGCTTATATGCTTTTCTGATGTAGGTATAGGCTAAATCACTGCCAAGTATCATCAAAATCCCATCAGTGCTAGAGTATATATAGAGTAAAAAACATATATACATACTAGTGGTCCGCCCCGGCTTCGCCCGTGGTACCTACATGTTTAAACTATCCTATCTCTCAAGTTGGATCGAACTGCACATGGTGTGCGAATTTTATTATAATCGGTTTAGTGGTTTAGGAGTCCATTGAGGACAAACATTGTGACACGAGATTTATATATATTAAGATGTACATCCTCACAAACTTTACATTTATAATATTAGAAAGACTAGCAGGATAAGAAATCTTGTTTCAAACTGTCATCATGTAATAATGTTTATTCAAATAATATTATGTATCCTTTATCTAACACTGAGTAATGTTTAGACAATGACTGCATTCTAATTAGGAGTGATTCATAGAATAACAATAGGGACATCATGCTATAAGATTACACCAAGTGATATGGGATTTGTTATGCTAATATCTTACTTCTTACTAATATTAGTTTGTGAGGATGTGTGTGTGTTCGTTACTCTTTCACGCAAATACTACTGAACCGATTACAATGAAATTTAGCACACATATAGAGGGTAAATTGGTTTAACATAGGATAGGTTTCATCCCAGAAATCTCACGGGAACTGTAACTATGCGGGTTTTTCTTTCAAATCGCGGACGAAGCCGCAGGCGGTTATAAATAAATAAATACAAATATTTTTTTCAGGACAATTTTCACACACGGCACGATCTGATCCTATACTAAGCTTTTGCTTGCGTTAAGGAAACCAGATGGCTGATAAACATACAATTAATATATTTTTAAATAAATACTTATACAGGGTGTACCAAAAAGTAGTGATGAACGGAAGCTGAGAGGTA
>CAJQZN010018992.1:0-13237 GCA_907164685.1 Colias eurytheme | reverse complement strand
AAATGTAAAGTGGATTTATCTCCTTTTGAACAGAAGCTCCTCATTTGTAATGTACCCGCATGATCTTAGCCTATTTGTTTATAAACAGGGTGTGGTTAGCACTGCGCTGTTTGACATCACACCCCAGAGAATACGGGGTGTAAATCATATACACCATGCATTATAGGTATGGTATATGGGGCTATGTTTGAAGTTTAATGCACACTAGCTTTCCTAATAATTAACAATGTAAAAGAAAATTATTCTATAGTGAAACCTTCCTCGAGAACTACTCTGCTTACCGCCTCAGTAATTACATAGGCCTACGTTCCACTAATATATAAATACATACATATATTTGATAACCTCCTTTCTTGAAATTGGTTACCTAATATAAGTGACAGTGTAAATACCTGTAACAAAAAAAAATAATAGACAATCGAACATACATAAATAGTCAATACATGTTGTTACTTAAATATAAAAATACAGAACAATCAAAAAGACGAAATTTGTATTTTTGTCAAAAAACAGTGAATCCATTTCACACGACTGGACATAGGAAAATAACCGGTTCGTTTTTTAACAATTTTATATTGATTTTATTTATATTGATATATGCGGACAACTTTTTGTTTCAAACAGTGTTTACGGAAGTTTTTACCGATTTCGTTAGTATTTCAAAATTCGCGAGAAACGAAAGTATAATAAAATAATCGTTTTATAAAAAAATATTTTAGCATAATCTACTTTCTTTGAAACATTTTTTGTAATGTTACGTCTTATCTACTACAGAGTAGCAAAAAGTTAAAATAACTTTAAAACTCATATCACCATTGACTCAAACCAACCGAACCTAATCTCAAAAAGCTTTAGAAGATTGCATACTTATTAAAGAATGCACAAACAATTTATTTCGTGAAATACAATTTATATGAAAACCATAATTTTATAACAAAAAGGAATTTTACAAAATTGTTTTGTATTTTCAACTACATAAACTACTTCAGTTCAGTCTGTATATTGAAGGTTTTTATTAATAATTATGTAGATAAATGAAAACGAATGTCGGTTTATCCATCGTTCCCTCAGCAATGGAGGGACGGATGGACATTAGCATTAAGATAACTTTATGGGCCGGAGTGATATAGGTACTTTTATTCGAAAAATACACATCCTTAATAAATTCTGTTTTATTTTGTAGAGACTATAAAGTGGTGCTGTTAAAAATAATTTGTTTTAGGTGTGAATGAAAAATAGAATGAATACCTACAGTGTTTTGTGCTCTGTTTTAGTTAATAATAAGTCAACAACCAGAACGCAAGTGTTTATTTCATAGAAATCTAAATAACAAGGCACTGTTATTTAGATTTCTATAGTTTATTTATTATCATGTAACTAGGTATATTTTGTTAATTTTTGATTGTTTTGAATACAACCTAAAAATACGGCTAAAGAAACGGTTCGCTACAAAAAAGTCATTCACGTTTGAGTGATGACAAGATCGTCAAGCATCTTGTAGTAAAAAGCTCTTGGTTTAATATCTAAATTTTCGATACCAATACTTCTTAAACTCAGTTTACCTAACGTTCCTCCCAATAAAATATGGTCAGATACAGCCAATAAAAACACTTGAGCGTTCGTTTAAATAAATTTAGCAACCTCAGTCATGGTCCACGTGCGCGATTAGCGGCAAATCGCTCGCCGACCAATGGTCCGTGAAATCCGATAGGTAGTTCCCAATGTGGACAAACGTTCCGACCTATGGCTTTTAACTGCTTTGCTGTGCTTCCAATTGCAATAGAGGATCTATAAGTGTGCGAATTGGTCTAGTATCAGGTATAAGCGGTGCAGAATTAGTACTGCTTTAAGACGAAACGGTAACATCACAGATCTGTAGTTTTTATGAATTTAAAGACGCCACTATCTGCTGAAGGCTCGGTTGCCATTTATAAATTAATTTTGTGTCCTGTAAGTTTTACTAAAAATACTTACTAGGAAAAATTATGTGATGATATAGGTATCTATCTACTGTAGGTAATAATTGGAAAGTTGAGAGCGTTGTGTAAAAATTCGAAAACGTTACTTATAATAGGCACCATATTTGTTGTAGGCAAACCTAATACAACATTAAATGTTGCCCGATTTATAAATTTTGCTCTCATAATGATATGGGTTAAACAATTCCACCTGTTTGTGACGTTTTAATTACATAATACCATCCCTAAACCTTATCTACTAGAAAAAAAAGACAAAGAAAACAATTCTTTATAACAAATTATCACGTTTTCATATTAATAAATCGTCTTGTTTTCACAAACAAGCACCGTTTTCCTTGCATTTCCTAGCTTCTTCAAAGTTTTTATAGTTAATGAGTTTTTGATGGTTGAGAGGAGAGCAAACTATGAAAACCGTGACAAAGCTTACACTTTTTCCATTCCGTAACCATTTTTATATTAAAACTACGTTCTGCTGACGTTTGCTTTTAAACTAACGTACTTATTTTAAAATAAAATTTGTGGAGCTGTAAAATTGTAGATCGTTTTTATTTGGCACTAGATTTATTATCTCTATAATATTTTTTTAGAAATAAAAGTATTTTCAATTTCAAAACACGTACATTATTAATTAGATTTTTTATACTTTTTTCAAGCGGTTGATGCAATTCTTTACAGTTCACTATTAAATAGTAGCCTATGTTCTTTCTCAGGGTCTTAAGATTGTTTGTGCCAAATTTCATCAAAATCGGTCGAGAGGTTTACGCGGGAAAGCGTAACAGACAGACAGAGTTACTTTTAAACATTGTATTAATGTTATATTTATTAGATACAGTCTTGAGATACTTATATTAAAAAGAACAAATAAACTAAATGACAATTCTCCAACAATAACAGCCGTACAAATAAACGAGTTATAACATTTTATGCAAAGAATAAACTAAGAATAAGGAAAAATCATACAAATAAACACGAAATAAATGTAACCTAGTATAACTTCGTAATAAGTATTCATACTAATGCTATTCCGTCCTTATTACGGCTACCACCCTAGTATAAGTCTGACATAACAGAGTTATAACATATCTTTTAGTACATTGTGCTGTGTTTTACAAGTTTTAGAAGCAATTTTCAATCTAAATTTGAGATAATAGCAATGAGAGTAATACGAGAAGTAGAAAAAGTTGAGCAAATTAATAATTTCATTACGTACCTATTGAAATGGAAAATTTTGTATGAAATGTCAAAATATACGAAATTATGATAAACCCTTTTGATATTTATAATGATTTATTTATTTACAACATGCGCCAAACCATACATACATAAAACTTATTTCTAAACTTATCACAATAATATATATACACTTTCGTTGAAAATATAAATCTTCTAAGCCTGGAGTTGTATGTTTTGAGTACCAGTTATTTGGCAACTCTCTATCTCAAGGTGGGTTTATCTTCGCATAGCGGATCGCGTTATCTATCATTTGCTTGCATATTTAATGATATATTTAAATTATTTCCAATAAATATTTAAAAAATAAATAAACAGAACATCGTATGATGAAACTTCACAACAAATTCGACGAAGTCAAACGTCAGCAAAATGACAGCACCAAGGCTTAACCGTAGACAATTTCAATGTTTTTCATAATTTTATGAATGAATTGCGACGTTGCCGCTTCGCGCCTATTGCATAGCGTGAGCATAGATACATCGACGTTATTCCAAATTTATTTGTAAGAAATTATGACATCCTTATTCTTTATTTATTCTTATCATATCTATGCATTGCATAAGGTTTGAATAAGCAAGTTTTTATTTGTACGGCTGTAAGAGTATTGCTTTCAACAATATTCTTGGCTGATTGTTGTCTGGGAATAGCTTTTAAATGCGTAGATGCATCTGAAGATAATATTATCTTCTTGTTTATATTTATATTTTAAATGGTAATTTTTGAATACTGTTACTGTATATTTTAGTGGAATAGAAAAACTTCATGGCACAAAAATATGTAAACTTAGTACAAGAGTTTTTAAGAAAACTAGTAGGTACCTAATAAGAATGGGCAGCCATATTGCTAAAAAACTGTTTCATAAAATTTAGTTAGTCTTTAGTCAACATACACAGTAGAAAAGGGGTGCAAGAAAAAGAAACTTATTAACATTTCACAGATTTTTACTGGATCGTGCGAAATAAAAACGTAACTTTATTTAAACCGGCCAGCGTTAGTTTTAACTGAGTTGAAAGAATCTCAAGGCAAAAATTTCACATTTAGCGTGGCCTGCACTTGGAAGCGAACATGTACGCTGATTAAATTACACAGTTTCGCTTCGCAATACTGGCTGAGAGGGATTGTATAACTTTAAGGCCCAAGAATAGAACCCTGAGCGACTCGCAGCCTTGTATTTTATTGTTTTACATTTTAAAATTTAAAGTGTTTAATAATTGGCACTCCTTGCTGAGATGAGATTTTTAATTTAACGCAAATAAAATGATACTATTATAGGTAGATACTAAGCTAAGATACTAAGGAAAATTATAAAAAAATAGTCAATTTTATACACGAAATAAGTGCGGGATAAATTATTAGATTTACATTGAACATTTTGAAATTTTTACAGTTGCTAATTATAACTGTTTCTTACTTAATTATTTCTGTGATCCTATTATAATTATTGTTCTTTAAAAAAACTCTATCGTATTGTAATCCATCAAACATGGCGATTTTAACGTATCTAAATTTAAATTAAACTTTCAAAGCTAGGGCCCATAAACTACACAGTACACACTCGAGTAATAAAAGGAAATTGTAATTTGGACTCGCGCGTGATATTTCACACAATCAAGCTGCATGCACTGTTTCATTTCGCACAACATTGCAAAGTTAACAGTTAAATGCGCTTCTCTTATTTGGCATGTATTGTCACTTATTGAGTTTGTGCTTTATTTTTCTAGCAAATATGTAATATGAATACAAAATAAATCATATATCATAAATCTGTTCTACAACTACTAATCTATTCGTAAAACTGAAATATTCATCCTCATTCCTGAGACAGAGAAAGCGACTTTGTTTTATACTATGTAGTGATTAATAAATATGCAACACTAGCCGTCCGCCCCGTCTTCGCCCGTGGTACATATTTTCGTTTTCTCTACATAAGAACCATCCTCGTACTTCAAGGAATATAATAAAAAAAGAATTATCGAAATCGGTTCAGCCGATCACACGTGATGCCGTGACAACGCGAAACGGGTTTCATTTTTATATATATAGATAACAGCATTTAATTATAAACCTGTGAACAGCATTCAGTATGTAGTTAACAACTTATAACTGGGAGTTAATTGTCGCCTCTAAGTTCGCAGTGTTCGAGCGGTGTAGCGAAAATTACTTTATGTCCAACTAATGTTAGAGATTTACATACAGGAGCGTTTAATGGAATACCAACAATGTTACCTAGATACCTATGTTTAGTAATAGTTAGGTATTACTTACTTGAGACTTCGGTCTTAAGAATGATGAAGTGTGAGTATGAACAATGCTAAAACACTAGCTTTGAAGTAGTGAACGTATTAATAAAATAAATAATGAAGTGAATACTTTAAATATAAAAATACAATAAATCGATTATTAAGTAGGTACTTTTGTAAAGTTGTAGTAGTCAAATCAGTTTTATTTAACTTTGAATGTCAATACTTATTGAAGACACTCTACTAGACAGCTGATTGCAACCAAATATAAATTCGAGAGCTTTCTAGATTCTCTTACGAAAACGTGAAAAAAGCGCTAAGAACCTTCCAGCATTTATGAAAACATTTATTAAAATACGAAGGTACAAACCACGAAACGTCCTATTACATGTGTATTACATAGTGTCATATCACTACATAGTAATATTAAACAAAGTCGCTTTCTCTGTCCCTATGTCCCTTTGTATGCTTAAATCTTTAAAACTACGCAACGGATTTTGATGCGGTTTTTTTAGGGTTCCGTAGCCAAAATGGCAAAAACGGAACCCTTATAGTTTCGTCATGTCCGTCTGTCCGTCTGTCCGTCTGTCCGTCTGTCACAGCCGATTTACTCGGAAACTATAAGTACTACAGTGATGAAATTTGATGGGAATATGTGTTGTATGAACCGCTACAAAAATATGACACTAAATAGTAAAAAAAAGAATTGGGGGTGGGGCCCCCCATACATGTAACTGAGGGATGAAATTTTTTTTTTCGATGTACATACCCGTGTGGGGTATCAATGGAAAGGTCTTTTAAAATGATATAAAGTTTTCTAAAAAACATTTTTCTTAAAGTGAACGGTTTTTGAGATATCAGCTCTCAAAGTCGTAAAAAGTATGTCCCCCCCCTCTATTTTTATAACTACGGGGTATAAAATTCTAAAAAAAATAGAGGTGATGCATGCTAATTAACTCTTTCAACGATTTTTGGTTTGATCAAAGTATCTCTTATAGTTTTTGAGATAGGTTGATTTAACTGTAATTTATTATATTTGCTGCTACGGAACCCTTTGTGCGCGAGCCCGACTCGCACTTGGCCGGTTTTATTTAATAGATAAAGTGATTCAAGAGGAAGGTTTTAGTATATAATTTATTAGGTTTTAGACAAAGCGGGCGAAGCCGCGGGCGGTAAGCTAGTATTCTATTATAGAATCTATAGATTCAAAGCACTAAGAAGAGAATACAATGCACAAAGTAGGTATGCTAAAATAACAGTTATGTGCAAGCTCCCAATTCCCATACAGATTAAACATACTACTGCAATCGTGAAATTAAATTACTCAGCTCGGAGTCCGAGTCCTTGGGGTCTAACGTCTGTTTTGTATCAAATAATTCAGGTTCGTATATGATTATTATAATACTAGAATCTATTGTAACTAGAAATTATTAAGAACTATGACGTTGTTTAAATATTTAGAAGTGAAAATTAATACGAAAAAGTTAGTAGCTTGTTAGTAGTGTGATACACGGTGCTTTAACTAAACATAATATTATAAAATAAAAAATATATATAAATTTGATTTATTAGTCGGATTTTTGAGACGGCTAAATCTAGCACTTTTCTCAGAAATTAACAAAAAGTTCTGTGTCACAAGTTTGGAAGTTTCGATTCCACAGTAAGTAAAAAATAAAAAAAATCATGTTAAATTGAAACACAACCATATCAGATAACGTTGTTAAAATAAAATATCCTACATGAAATATTTGCACTGTATATTATTTGTCAGACGATTTTTATGAGACTCCAAATTAAAGTAAAAAATATATAAAATGATACATCAAAAGGCTTCATGTAATTCTGAACCGTAACAAAATATAACATGTTTTAAAAACATAGCGGGTCATAAATTTTAATTCCGCGAAGCGAGATAAAAAGTTTTGATATAATTAGATTAAATGCAATATTGAAATTTATTATGTTTTACTCTTTAGTATTCAAAAGTTCATCGTCAAAAGTTCTGTTAGCTATGAAGGATTAGTTTTATTTTATAATATGACTAGCTGTGCTCCGCGGTTTCACCCGCATTGCTCCGCTCCGGTTGGTCTTAGCGTGATGATATAGCCTGTAGTCTTCCTCGATAAATAGACTATCTAACACCGAAAGAATTTTACAAATCGGACAGCAGTTCCTGAGATTAGAGCGTTCAAACAAACAAACAAACTCGTCACCTTTACAATATTAGTATATATTTTGTAACCATATTTTCACAGGAGAAAATATATCAATTTCGCTGTACCTATTAAATCGGTCCCCACACGAGGTATAAATTTGTAAAGTAGAATCTCTCTCGTATAAAAGTTATTTACGAAAAGATATTTCGATAAAAATCACTGAGCCTGAAAATTAAAAATTTAGGACTTTCCCTTGCGTAAGAATTCAGAGAAAAATTAGGATTTTATTAAAAAGATTGTTACATAAGGCAACATCGATATTTTATGTTCAGTATTATAATATGGTAGTTAATTTTGGCACGTACAAATAAGTTTCCGTGGTGTAGCGGTTATCACATCTGCCTAACACGCAGAAGGCCCCCGGTTCGATCCCGGGCGGAAACAATTTTTTGTAATATATTTTTTTTTCTATAAATTTTTACGTCGTATAGTACGCACATAAACGTTTTAACATACCTATATTTATGTTAGTAAGCAATTAGTAAATCATGAAATACAAAAAGAAAAATTGAACAAGTGCTGTTATAGGTATGAATAAATACAATGGAGCGTCGTTGCAAACACAGCAAATTCCTAAAAACCTAGTCAAATTAAAAACAAAACAACTCCTACCTTCCGTCAATATAAATAGCATTCAAAATTAAATGATACAGATTAGCAACTAGCAACTAATTTCAAAACTTCGTCCACACAACTGCACTTCTGCCATAATTAATTATCCTTTGCGCTTTTAGAATTCAGCTGGCTCAGCTGCAACATCTAGCTTATTCATTATAGTATTAATGTTTTACGGTGCATTTACATCAAACGAGTGAATGCACATTCTAACCCCACTATTTCAAATTACATATTAATTATTAAGCTATTGCATAGCTTCTATCGCGGGCCTTGAGCGCGGGGACCAAATCGAGCAATTCCGTAACGAAAAAACCTCACGCTCCCCACTTCGACGGACTCGGAGGTGTGGCTTGAAGGCATGCTATGCAATAGCTTTACCGCGGCAGTCCCCGAGTGCCACACGTCTTTTTTTTGCCGTGCCTCTCGATGTAAGCCAGAAGGGCTTCTGCATTCAAACGCGGACGCGTGGGTGAACTGAAGGTTCACCCTGGTAGCGACCTGGTAGGGATCACGAATCTCGGCTTGGGCTGTCGCTTAAGTGGAGGAGGCTGGAAGGGCCTTAGTCGAACGGGGCAATGTTTTAGTAATGAAAAAAATTGAAATGTTTTCCACAAAGAGATCACGGAAAATGCTTTTGCTCTAGCTCTACATATATTCGTTTGATGTAAATGCACCATTATACGAGGATTAGATACGAAATTGGGTCTTAGCACAGACATATTAGTGTCGATATTACATTGTATTTGGTAAAGTGATTTAAGCAATGGATTTAATAAGATACTAACGTTTTGAATGCGCGCTTATGATCCAACTTCGTAACATTGTTACGAAGTTTTTTACACATCTGTTTTAAACATGATTATAAAGGAATTATTCATAAAGTTTTTGTAATCTTTGCATTTTTAATGTTAGATTTTCTCTTTAAGATTAATAATTATTTATAAACAAGACGACCTTCATCGACAATTTATCAGAACACCATTTCTGCAGAGAATATTAGTTTTCTTAATTAAAATTCTTCTGATCGAGTTTCAAAGAGTTTTCAATGTGACACAAATTTAATTCACATTTCTTAATAGATATTTTGTTTTTATTAAAGGAATAATTTTTATTAACTTGCTTAGAAAGTATTAAATCGTTAACATCTTTAAGCCATCCTCCGTAGCTCTATATCCTTCCAATACAAGTAAACAAGACTTTAAATAGTAACAAACACACAAACAAAAAAGAGCGTGTGTGCCGAGTACATGTGTCAGAAGTTTTACTTCTTTGGCAAGATTCAAAGATACCAAAATCGTCGTCTTACTCCATGACGTGACTGTATTGGCACTTGACACACGACCTTGAATTTTTACCCTCAACGCGCTTAAAGAAACTTCACGTAAAAAAATCTTTTCTATATTTACTACTAGCGACCCGCCCCGGCTTCGCACGGGTGCAATGCTGATACTAAATACACTACGGAAAAACTCTGAACGTTGTATATAAAAACAAAGCGGCCCGCTCCGGCTTCGCACGGGTATAAAATAGATAGCCGGGCGGCCGGCCGGTACCGCCGCAAACGCTACGTCCCGCAATTTTTAAATCTGTAATATCTTCGAAAATATTCACTTAAATCATACGGTGTAAAGGGCCATATAGATCTATATTAAATGAACAATGTATTCAAGGTATTTAATTGGTTAAGGATTAATGCTGTATTGGTTAAAATCGCATCGAAAATTAGCCATTATTTGTCGTAAAAAGTAAATGACAAAAAAAAGTTATTGTGGGTTATCCATAAGAGATAGACATATACCATCGCGGACTTTTCTGTAGACCTTTTCAATGTGTATAATAATTAGTACATTATTTTGATAGAACTCGTAGGGTTCAGCCTGCGTTTACAATGTAAGCGGAAAAAATGTAATTTTTTACGACATCACATTAGGAACCTCAAAAATAACAGTACTTCTCCACTATTTAATGGATGTTATTATACATATAAACCTTCCTATTGAATCACTCTATCTATTAAAAAAAACCGCATCAAAATCCGTTGTATAGTTTCAAAGATTTAAGCGTACAAAGGGACATAGGGATATAGGGACAGGGAAAGCGACTTTGTTTTATACTATGTAGTGATACCTAGATAAAAATACATTAAGTAACAACTCGCGAAAATGCCAAGCAAGAATTCTGCAACCTCGACCAATCGTCTTACAAAACTGTTAAAAACGAATTTCAAGATATTCTTATGATAAATGTCTTTGACGAAATAGTTTCCAGATTATCCGCGCATTTCTCTTAAACGGAAATAAACCGGTTTAATGAAAAATACCGGGCAAGTTTTGCATTCACTACGATTAATTGCGCCGAATACCACTTTAGTGAAATGGGCTCTGGATGCACTTTCGTTTATTCTATTTTGATTAGAACTCAATTGCTATGTTATGAGTAGGTGGTAATGGAGCGAATTTTAAAGTATGTAGTTTTAACATTTTTCTTTTACTTACCTATATCTTTTTAACTGAGCAAAAAAGAGTAACAAGGTATTCAAAATACATAAATGCCTAACAAATAATAATGGAAAGGCTTTCTAAAGATATTCTTTTTATAAAATTTAATATAGTATTAAAATTTTAAAAATAATTTGATTTTTATGATTCTTTCGTCTAGAAAATTACTTTGCCCGTTTTTAAGCCCGTTTTAAATACTAATTCTAATACTTACGCATATTTATTATTTTTGTTAGTTTTTGAATTTATTTATTATTAAATCTAAGCATTTGTTTGTTTATTTATTTAACAATTTAATGTACCATTACAAATTAAAATACATAATATTAATTTGTTATTAATTTTTAAACCGTAATTTATTATTAAATATGCATAACCATGTAATTTCGTCAGTTATAATTTAATTCGGCCATGAATGTCGATACAAGAATAATGAACTCATTACCTTTTGGCTTATTGACTGTTATTCCGCAGTTCCGATCGGATTACTGGTCATGTCGAGTGTAATAAATAAATTATTTAATACACGCGGTTTAACCGTGATTCAAAAAGTCAATCGACGTTACAAAGTAATATAATTCGCATCATTACAAATTACACAATTTGCATCAAAAGTGTCAATCAATGTATCGAAAATTTTTTCCTAATTTTAAATAGTGATTTCATCTAAAATCGAAGTAAACACGTAGATTATTTAATCCGTAAATCAGGGCAATTAAAAACTTTTTAACCAACTCTATCTTATTTTAGATAACCTGTAAACAATTATGCTATAGGTACAATTAAGAAAGCAGTCAAAAGCATTACTCAGACATTAGTTATTTTCATAAACATATCAACCTATCTAGCATACAACCTTAACAAAATAGTACGATACTCCATTACTCCATATCGTATAACCGAGACACCGAGCACGCTTCGACAAATGAGAGAAGACAACGCTTTCAAAATAATGAAACAGTACACAATTGGAAATTTATAGCAGTGCGAAATTTTGACAGGCTTTTAAATAATAAACTTCTCTAGTGACTTGAGACGGCGTGACAATCGGGCTATTTTGTGTTGTATAGAATTTTGTAAATTATTGTCGCGTAATAGTCTAAGATCCCACCGCAGGATCAGTGCGTTCATCGGTTTTTTGCTGAAAACCGAATTTTTATGTATATTTATAATTAGGAGAATATACAGGGTGTCCCACCGTTGGTATACTAAGCTCAAAGGAGGTTATAGTTTTGCATACGCTGAGTTCGTAAAAAATACTTATAAAATTCCAGACGCATTTTATTTTCAAATAGATGAATTCTTAAAACTCTATATGTACACCCCTAACAAGCAACCCGCCCAACTATGCCGCCCGCACGTGAGCTTTCTTTTAAGATTATTTTTTCATTGATAAAATGCTCACATTAGCGAAGCGGTATATGCCGGTTGCGCGAAGTTAGAGAAGAAACCATGGATTTTAAGGAAAAATTTAGCAAACAATTTTTGACGTAATTTTTTTGTTTAAGTATTTTTTACGTGATCAGTGTATGCAAAACTACAAGTCCCTTCGCGCTTAGTATACCGATAGTGGGACACCCTGTATATCGACTAGGTTGCCAGTCAAAATTTGGCCGCAAGCATGTTTAATTAAAATTTTTCTAATCGATTTTTGGGAAAAAAATTCGTTCACTTGTTTTTTGAATAAAATGTAGTCTAAGAATAGCTTTATATTAAGATACTGTTATTTATGTAGGTATCAATTGAAAATTAATAACAAACTTCTCTAGTGAATATAAAGGTTAATTATCAAGAACAACTGCTACGATACATTCAACGGCTACAGAATAAAACTTTCAATTATTTTTTTCTCCTGTACACAAACTCACACTCAAACATTACCCACACGCAAGGAATAGAAAACTTTTAGAAACGATTTTGAATTATCATAATACAGAAATGAATATGTAATTTAAAGTATGTTAGAAACGCATATAACCTTAACATTAATACGAAACGAAACTTCAGTACAGATTAGTTTTTATACGTGCAGTTAAATTCCAAAAGAATAAAAAACATAAAAACAATGCCGCAGCAAACAATACAGTTTTAAGAGTGCGAGTTGCAGGTTCTCAGGGTGCCGAGTGACAAGCGAATAAATTAAAGATGGATGCCACACTCTGGTTTGTTTGTTCTCATCTTAATTGTTTGCGAGATTTTCATTATTCCTCGTGTGCTCGTACTTTTGTGTATATTGGCGTCAACTTTAAAATGCTTTGAAGTGTGTGTTGCTGAGATAATGTTAAATTGTATTGTTATTTTAATTATTAGGGTAACATTAAATATTTGTCAAATATAATCTGATTAAAACTTTCATGATTTGTTTCGGTTTCATTTAGTAGAGGAGACGTTAGGAGGTTATCTGGCTATCAGATTGGTGAAGGTCGATCCTCACCGGCTCTTAGACCATAATA
>CAJQZN010018991.1:0-12972 GCA_907164685.1 Colias eurytheme | reverse complement strand
AAAAAAAAAAAAAAAAAAACACTTCAACAAGCAAATATATCGCACTGATGTAAAAATACATTTCTATTTAGGGGAATATCTACAAAATTTATTGTATTTGCATGGAGTTCCGCCATAGGTTGAAGATCCAATCAGCTAAAACAACAAGGCATAAAGAACAATTGTGCTGACTTTATATTCGTATACGAAAGGGGATTTTATTTAGATTAACAATTTTTCTGCTAGATTACACGTTATACGTAGGTATAAAAATAGAATTGTTATTGTATCATGTATTACGTACATAACAGATTCGGCAGAAAAACATGTAACATGTGGTTTATTAGGAGGAGGAGGAGCCTTGCCACGAAAAAGTCCTAGAAAATAATTGTTACCTTCACTATGGATGGAGATTGGAGATAGGTACATTAAATACTCTCATCATCTCATTTTAATTATCGATATAAGTATAGTATAGGTAAGTATAGATTTAAAATTAAATAAATTATAAATTATACCTTTATTATGTACTAGCTTTCCGCCCGCGGCTTTGCCCGCGTTTTCAAAGAAAAACCCGTTCCCGTAGGATTTCCGGGATAAAACCTATCCTATGTCCTTTCTCGGGTATCAAAATATCTCTTTACCAAATTTCATGCAAATTGGTTCAGTAGTTAAGGCGTGATTGAGTAACAGACAGACAGACAGAGTTACTTTCGCATTTATAATATTAGTATGGATATTTATCAACCATTTCGTTTCCATAACACAAGCGAAATGCTTAATATGGGATAAGATCTTGCTGTGTGTGAAAAATGTCCTGAAACATTTATTTAATATACATAAACTAGAAACTATTAGATTTAATGTATGGGTACTGCGTTTATATCTACTTGACCTATTCCTAATTACATAGTACAGTATATGTAAGTAATTAACAAGCAATGCAATCCAATAATTTTTACAAAACGTGTAAAACAGTGCACCTGAGTTGCTAATAAAGCCTTAACTCTCAGGTCTCGAGTCACGTAGTAGACGTTTGTAGACACATTGTGGATTTCTCATAGTGGTGTGTTTTACAAGTATTTGTATTTTTTGTTTGTTATTTTTAAGATATCAATTTTTCTCGATATAAACGCTATAATAATTTAATTTAAAACGTTTTATTACTTTTTATCGCTTTCCCTAAGAATTTGGTAAATTTTCATAAAATTCAGGTTTTTTTCAGGTTTCGGCTAGGTAATAATTACTTTTTTTTAACTCTAAATAGGCTATACTTTCACCCCTTAACAACTATTACACCTAAAAAATTCACCCTGTATAGTGGGATTTTTTAGTGCTTAAACTTTATTCTTTCATCTGCT
Source organism: Colias eurytheme (assembly GCA_907164685.1). Classification (NCBI taxonomy): domain Eukaryota; kingdom Metazoa; phylum Arthropoda; class Insecta; order Lepidoptera; family Pieridae; genus Colias; species Colias eurytheme. The sequence goes on along the minus strand of CAJQZN010018991.1, from coordinate 11,632 downwards.
CTTCCACGAAGGTTTTGTTGCATAATATTATTTCTCACTTTCTAAGAATGGATAGACATATTCAGTTGTAGTCGTTATGTTTACTTTAAAATGTGTAGGTATCCCTATTGCAAAAATTCATAACCGTCACTCTAGACTGAGTATATAATAATTATGTTCTGTGCTCTTCATCGCGTAGTGTAGTAGACAGGCGTCTTTGTAGGCGTAAGGTCATTTTCATTTCCTCGTAATAAAATAAATATAACGGTTTAGAATAACAGAAAATTTTATCCTGTACACAGTGTAAGATTATTATGAGTTTTATTTCAATGAAAATTTTATATAACCATCATAAAATTGTAGATTGCTGTATTTGATTGCTAAACTGGAGTCATCCGACAGATTATATTACCTATATTTCGAACATTTTCACACTATACAAATGCGCATACACCCTGTATACTGTAATAAGAAAATTTACAGCCCGAATAACTACTACTATTACTACTACTTCTTTGTAATTTCAATACAGAAAACACTAAACAATCCAATAAGACACATCGATAGTCGATTATTGACCGGGCTGGCGGAGCGCCAGGCACCTGACACCCCGGATCGCCGTAATTAATTCCGGGAACCACTTGAAGCTGATCTGTGGTGGTAACCACCAGTTTATCGATGTTATTGAGTTTCCTGCAACTTCTTGAAAGTTCTATTATAATAAGTATGGTTTGTAATTCTTTGATTCGATGATATTTAGTTCTAATTAAAAATAACTAGCTGTGCTCCGTGGTTTTACCCGCAGTGCTCTGCTCCTGTTGGTTTGAGCGAGATGATATATAGCTTATAAGCTATATATCATCTCGCTCTGTAGCCGATCTCGAAGGCTATAGCCTTCTTCGATAAATGGGCTATCTAACACTGAAAAAATTTTTCAAATCGAACCAATAGTTCCTGAGATTAGCGCGTTCAAACAAACAAACTCTTCAGCTTTGTGATAGTATAGATTTATTGCATCCAAAGAAATTCGTTATAAAAAGTAAATTAACTTTAGTATGAACATTGGACATCTTTCCTTAATTTCAACTTGGGATTTAGATATATTATTACAGTTAAATTACGCACATTATGTTTCCCACATTGTAATTAATTATTATTATACTGTCTTACCTAGTATAGCTATAAATTATGTTAACCAGAATAAAACAGCTATGTTGTAAGAGGTCGCTGCAGTAAAATAAAAAATTGCTTTCTAGGAAGTGCATTTCAATAAAAATAATAATTTAAAAAATCTGATATCATCCTGCTTCAATTGTCCTACATTTATTCTAAGAAACTTAATTTCCATGTAAAATGAGCAATTTTGAATTATACCTACTATAAATGGCACATAAAAAAGGACATCATTTAAGATAGGCTTCAGGGTTCCTTGCTGGCCGCTCATTGTAGAAACAGATTTTCAAAACGTAGGTAAATGATAATTCAGCGTTATATACGATGATCCAAGAGAGTTTATAGAAAAACGTCTAGACGAATAAATAAATGATTGAGTTTGAGTTTGAAATAACGTGAAGTGTGATAAAAGCAGGAGTAAATGCTATTATAACTGAGCGGGTAATCACATATAAATGGAAATCGATAATGGAGACAGTTTCGTGGATTGTTGCCACGTCGTGAACTAGTTTTTTCCCGTGACGCGTGTTGGACTTTTTTTCGATGATAAAGCTGGTCTGAAAAATGGGGTTACAGTTTTTTTGCTTATTGACCTATTGCCTATTGGGTACACGGAAACGCGTGCGAGGCATTTATTTGTGACTAGTTATGACTCGCGGCGGTGTTCGTATATTTCTGGTGTTTAAATTAAAATGAATTGGCTCGTCTCTTGAAGCACAGACTGTGAGCTATATAAGGCAGAATAACAATATCATTGAAATAAGAAGACTATCAAAATATTTAATAATCACAGAAAAATAGCATCCTGAATAAAAAAAATAACATTCAAGCCTCGATTTGCGGGGAAGTTCAGAATTTGAGAGAGAATAACGCAGATCACGGGAAGCTCCAGTAGGTATTTCTATTTCTTATAATTTCTTTCTGTTCCAGGTTAGCAAGCCAGCTGTTTATCAGCCACATGTGCTTGGCACCGCAATGCAATAACCAATATTAATGGCGCGGTCTGCCGCGGTGTATTGTGACGGACCAACTTGGGTATATGGATGATCGTTAATCTTATTATTTTTCACTAAAATAAAGTATTTTGTTAAATATCTCAGCGTAACGACAATTGCTATGATGTCTCAAAGCAGTATTATTTCCAGTGTGGAAATTGGATAGAGCTATATAGAGCGACTAGAGCAGACTTTCAGACAGAATGTAACACTATATCTCAGACGGGAAAAATTGTAATAACATAATGTTTATAATTTTATTCAATTGTGTTTAATTTAAAATTCTATTGGTTAATATTACCTATGAAACTAATTATTACTTTGCCAAACTAGATGTTTGCGTTTGAGGATTCCCGGTTCAATCTGTGTTTATTTGAACCACTTTACAGTTAATATAATAACGATTTTTACAGGAGACGTGTTGTAGCATAACATAAGGAATAAACAGAATATTTAAAGCAAAACGTTATATGTAACTAGCTGTGCCCTGCGGTTTTACCCGCAGTGCTCCACTCCTGTTGGTCTTAGCCTATAGCCTTCCTCGATAAATGGGCTATCTAACACTGAAAGAATTTTTCAAATCGGACCAGTAGTTTCTGAGATAAGCGCGTTCAGACAAACAAACTCAGCTTTATAATATTAGTATAGATACGAGTGATTGTCTGTGATGGAATGGCAGAACTTTTACAGCGCTTGGTAGTGAAAATATTCGTCTAGTCAATCGGCTGGCTATTAGGCGCGAATGGTTGCTTTTTGTATGGTTTTTCTTGCCGCTAGCCTGAGGGGCTATTGACACAGATACGTGGATAAAACTGTGAACTCTTGACTCATGAATTTGTATTTGAGTCGAACAAAGAGATGGTCTATAAATGGTGTAACGAATTTTTCTTTACCCTTGGTCGTGAAATATGCTTGTAACATTTTTACCAAATCTACAAATACGTTTACTACTAAATATTTTTGAGAATAATTTTTTGTCACTTCTTTGTAATTTAGACACTTTTTATACTTAAGGTAAACATACATTAAAGTGTCTTGTTATCTCGCGGGAAAATAAAGTGACAACTAAGGTCTGTATTAATAAATAATCATAACACTTCCTTTCGATATATCCTATTTCCATGTAAAACATGCTATGGATGATTTTTATTTGATATTTTCTTCTAAAACAGCGTTGTTGTGTCTCGTGAGACTGTTATGAGACTGTCAGTACTTTTAAGGGCCTGGTTGAGAGTGGATTGGATGAATATTTTTATTATATATATTTTTCATATATTTGTGATCATACAATAGGGATGGATAATATTTTATGATATAAAATTGACATGTTTCTGTATTCATTTCCTCCTTGATAACTCGCCTCTATCTTCTATTTTTATACACGTCAATTATAAAAGTATAAAATAAAGACACGTTTTTAAAGTTATCAAGTTATATTACACAAGCTGTAATTATAATATAAATATAAATCATTTTTATGTTCCAAGTTTTAGTTTGAGTAGTAGAATACTGTCTAAAGTTGAATGATGTGGAGAACGATACCAATAATGTCGATAAATACAATCACCAACTACGTATTCTTTGTTTTATTATAACTGTGCCTTTCTCAATAACCATAAAACATTTTAATGTATTATAATTGCTAGTATAAATAGTGGTAAACCAACACTATGAAACAACCCAAAATTGACAGTACGACACCACGAACGGCGCCAAAATAAATCGAAAGGGTTTAATCTTCATAAATATTTTTCTGGCCTGATTTCGTGTCGCCTTTGTTCTTTGTAATTGGGTGCTTCTAAGCCCCAAAAAGGTACAATTATTTATTAGGGTTGTGCCAGAAATGACAAACGGAAAGCACGCGCCTAGCTATCTTATATGTTTTGATATTTATTGAAGGGTTTATCTATTTTGCAGCGAATTATTGGCTGTATTAGCTCAGTCAGTGGTTTATCGAGTGTTTGTTTAGAGAATATTACGAGGTTATGAATATGGGATAGGTAGGGAAATGTTTTCGCTGGTGAATTTCCTTTGAAAAGGATACACGCTTTATGTAGTTATGTGTTTGCATCTACTTGTTTGCATGTATAATTATAGGTTAATTATAAAATTTTAAAATTTTAGATAATTTATTCTACGGGATGTTGTTCTGAAAGGGCATATCTACAATGTATATGTTATTTAATATGTATTAAAAAAGTATCACAAGATTTTTCTTTATTCTATTTATTTAATTATTTATTGCACACACAAAAGAAATAGAGACACATAAAGAACAGATAAGATGAAAATATGTACAAACGGTGGCCTCATCGCTAGGTAGCGATCTCTTACCGTAAATAGTGTGTGTGTTTGTCATGGAAAATTACTTCAATATAGTAACATTTTCTGCATAAAAACACAAACGTTAATGGCAATTTAAATTCGTATTTAAACGTTAAACACATCATTAGTAATTACTGTAATTAATCCCAAATGAATATGAAATATGTTGTTAACATTGTTTACGAATAATTAGAGCGAGTTATATAATTATTGATATTAGATATTAATCTATTATATTTATTCAGTGGTAATATGATAAATGCTACTGCAACTTTGGATCAAATAACTGAAACCAAATGGGTGTTCTCTAATTGTATAAGTGTATAATGTAGTAGCTGTGCCTCGTGGTTTTACCCGCAGTGCTCCGCTCATGTTGGTCTTAGCGAAATAAAATGTAGCCTATAGCCTTCCTTGATAAATGGGCTATCTAACACCGAAAGAATTTTTCAAATCGGACGAGTAGTTCCCAAGATTAGCGCGTTCAAACAAACTCTTCAGCTTTATAATATTAAGTATAGATACGCGGTCTGTTTTTGTTTTACAAAAGTTTTGTGATTAAACTAAATGCAACTAGCCTCACAGTGAAATCTATTTTAAGTTCGAAGACTTGAGAAGTTTCCTGAAAAGGTTCACACTTTCAGGCCAAATTAGCGTGCATTTAAGAGACAAAATAATACAGAATTTTATGCACATATTGTAATAATCTTAAATGTATTTTTATGTCTAATCTGTTATGTGTAGTTTCTATGCAAAATGAACTCTATCTATCAATATGTCTATCTATTACATAATCACTTCTAAGCCTCCAAATATTTTTGATAGAAAGTAGATAATATGCTTTGATATAATGTAAAGTCATACACAGTAATATAGTAAAATTATAATTATGTCATTTCCATAAATCTATATATATAAAAGAAAGTCTGTATGTTCCAACACTTATAACTCGAGTTCTGCTGAACCAATTTTCATAGTTTTAGATTCGTTGGATTTGTCTCCGTCCAGAATAGAAGAATAAATCATAAAAACAACAAAAACTAGACGAATAAATATTTTCCCAAAATTTTGATTTTCGTACATGTCAATCATTAGTTGTCAACCTGTCAAATACGGAAAATAATGTTTGACATTCATGCGTTCAAAAATGTATTATGTGTAAAATAATAAAAAATTAAAAATATTGTTTGTATTTATTTAAAAATCAATTATTAAAAGTGCAATAAAAGCAGATACATAAAAATTACTCAAATGTTTGTGTTTACGCGTGTTTTCAGAAATTAATAAGGTATTTTTGGTGGGGAAACTACACCTACTAATTTTTATTAAAAAAATTCTATAAAAATGTAAAAATTCTGACAATTATTTGTTGCGATTTCGTCGACTGCGTCAACAATATTGCTATCAAATTGCTAAATTGCGTTTTTAAGATTATACATCCATTTATGTGATGCAATTAGCACAGGAGAAGGTGCAGAAAATGTTAATCTATTGATTATTTTACCGGCGACATACACAGGTAGCCCAAGTGAATATGCGCAAGATGCAATGACATAATAATATGTTCGTCATTATGGTCGGCCAGATTTATTCATTACATTTATATGTAATCCGAAATGGATGGAAATTATTCAACTGCTGCTTCCCGGACAAATATAAAGTGATCGGCACGACATCACCACACGTGTTTTCAAGCAAAAAATCCGATCACTGATGAGTTACATTAATGGAACACATCTTTGGGATTATTCAATGATGGATGTATTCAATCGAATGACAACAATCTGGCTTGCAGCATGCACACATTTTAATTTGGTTAGTCGAAAGGATTCGGGCAGATAAAATATATGAGTGTGCGGGGATTGCTAATCCTGAAACCGATCTAGACCGACATAACTTTGTTATCACGAATATGATTCATGGACCGTGTGACACCATCAACCACCAATCACCATGCATGGTTGACAGTGAGTGTACCAAAAGGTATCCACGAAAATTGATGGCAGAGACCATCACAGGCAACGATGGTTACCCACTGTATCAGCGTCGATCGCCCAATGATAATGGTAAAATTATTATCACAACTAAAGTGAAACGAAACGATGGCGTGGTCGATAACAGTTAAAGAATGAAAAAGTTAATCCATGCTGCACAAATTATTAAAATTCAGTCATTTTTCTCTGAGACGTGTTTGAAGTAATAAAATACTATTACATATCAATCCATATAAATATTTATTTTGTATCATTGTATTACGTTCATCAAAGCCTAAATTAGTTCAGCTAAAAGGTAACACAACATTTATTGACAGGGCGGTACAAAGTTCGCCGGGACAGCTAGTTACTAAATAAAATGATTAACAATTTACACGCACAAAGGGTAAATTATACGTTAATTGCTATCTCCAAAAGATATTTTGTACAGCAATCATATCATATTAAAATAAAAAAAATAATTTACAAATACAATGTTCGGTTCTTTGTCCATGTTTGTGAATGGCGGGAAGCTCAAACGAAAAGAAAATTAAAATAACATTACTGTATACTGACTCTTTAATATTTTTTATTCATGTTGTAATATAGTATTTATTTTTCACAAAGGTATTAATTACCCTACAAATAATTACTTTAGGTAACTTCGTAAAATATGGGGTATTTATTTTTTACGTCAATTTTAATCCACGCGCAAGAATAGGTACACTCAAAATGTCAAACGTCCTAGTCAGTGAGTTACAACAGTATTATACCACAGAATACATAATAGTAGCTAAACGCCACAGAACGGACACTCTCCGCCTCCCGCCAAAATGAAACACTTACCTCCCCCGCACGATCAGTCTAAAAATGGTCCATATTTTTCTACAGGGACGATCAAGGGGACGATACGCAACGAAGATTGACAACATTAATCAAATTGACTTAAACTTAGGACTTAAAGTAATTTTATTATTTTGGATTTGTGATTATCGTTTTTCGTAGAAAATGGTTAGATATTGTGCTGTTTACGGATGCATTTCATCAGAAAAACGCGAATTTTTTTTACGCTAGTCAAAAATGTGCCAACCATAAAGCGTCAACACACACATTTGCAGTCTCTACAGTGTGACTGTCAAAACGATAATTTTGTATGGAGTGTCCGGGGTGTAAATAACACCAGAAACTAGACACACGAAAACCATTATAAAAAAAGCACAAAAACTTCTAACCCTATAAAACAAGAAGCTTAGACCAAAGCGGCTACAAACGGGGCTTACAAGTAATCCACAACTTAAAATACACATCTCTTTTAATATAGTAGCGGACTTATAAAAAGGAACACTAGAAAATTACGCGACGTTTTACGTCGTAAACATTTCATTTAAATCCTCTCCTCCGTACTGAGTCATGTTTCAATGTATTTTGTCACATGTGAATGGTAGTTTAATGCTGTACACAGTGGCCTGTTTGAGGATTTAAAATATTTTGGTTAGCTCGCATCGCAACAAGGACCGAATGTAGGCTACTTTTTAATCCTTTGTAGTCTTGTAAAATGGTTTTTTCTTGGCCAAAATGGATTTCATGTTACTTCTCTTGTGTTACAAATTTTTGTATTATTATAATTGTATTTTAGCTTGATTTTCTTTTAAGGCATGTGACGTGAGTGCATAGATCAATACTATTTTGCAAGATTGTAGTATCATATAGGCTTTCTTTCATTACTGCCAAACGTCGACGTAGTTGATTCTTCGTAGCGGATGTCAGATGTAGCAGTTCTTCGTAGACGATGGCCGCCAAAATTTCAAGCGGGTATCTTCTAGGGAAGCGCGTAGCATCTTAGATCAAATCAAGCGAGATTGTGGTCAAAGAAGACGAAATCTGAAAACATAGGATTAAATTGAATATAATTTAGCGATAAAAACTAGGAGATATCTTGGTACAGGAGCGATGCTTCTCTTTCGTTATTTCACTCAGCAATGTACTTTTTTTACAGATTGCTTACTTAATACGAGAAGCTATACGAATGTTTTTATTGGCTGTATTTCTGTGTATAGTGGCATTCGTTAAGCTTTACCATACATATTTATGATAACGTGATTTTATGCAATTATTCAGATTCATTTCGTTCTAGACGGTTGTGGAAAGTAGCGCATTATTTTGGATTTTTTAATAAATGTTTGTGGTTTTATTTGTAGTTAGTGTTAGCTGAGATAGAATAAAAAATATTTTGTTTTTATTTATTGCCACTTCTACTTTATAAAATAATAAATACATAGCACTAACAACATAACGAATTTTATTCTACAAATGCAAAATCTTTCTTATGTATTTCTTATTTAAAAGAATATGACCCTAATAAAATATATTTTTTGCAGACAAAACATAAAACTCTAAATCTAGATTAAATCCAAACAATGTTGCACTCTAACACTGTTTATTTTGGTCTATTAATTATGGTGATTGTAGCCAAGTCAATCTTCGTAGCACTCGTAGAGCGAATGCGATGCATTGCTACGCTTTGTAGCAGATAATTTTTCTAAAAGCAACGTTGTAGATAGGGTAGTTCTACGCCATAAGAAAAGCGAGGACAATATTCTATATTCTCAATAGATAAATATCAATAGATAATAATCAAAGTTTGAATTCATGAATATAATTTTTCCCAATTTTAAAGTCTTATTTTTGTTTATTAAAATTTATAGAAAACACAAAAATTCTACTGTATTTTAATTCGAAGGTTAAAGTCAAGAATTTACTAAAGTTTTGAATCAATAATAGAAAAATATACATTTTTAGAATAACTTTAGTATTTATCCAGATCAAAATTTGCAAAATTGAAAATTGCAAAATCGCAAACCTATTATAAAACTACCAATTTCATAGTAAAGTTGTATTTAAAACAAGATAAGCGAATACTGTACTTAATTAAGTCAAAATTTAATATTAAAAGTATAGGTACTGTGGTATGATTATGACGATACAAAATCGCTCGCAATCCGCGCAGCTCTACCCACAGCCTCATTCTTGAACTAATACTCGTACCCGGATAAGTAATCCACGTCACCCGGGCGAGTTTGAACAAACACTTTTATTAACCGGCTAATAATAAAGTACCCGCATTATCCTGCTCTTTGAGAAATTGCACAACTCTACAACTTTATTGGTTAACTCTAATTCATTCACTTCAATACTTGCTTTAATTGGATTTACTTATTTGCATTAATTTGAACTGTAACTCAATTCTGAGTTTCTTATTGCAAGTTGTATGGTGAAAAGGCTGCTTTATTCGTGTATTTTGAATTTTGTATAATGGAAGTTAATTTCATTTTGTTATAGTATAAAGGCGTGAATTATTTTATAATTGTTATGGTTGTCAATTTGATTTTTTTAAACTAATGAAACATACGATTAAAATTATTGTAAAATTATTGTAATACAAATTTCTAAAAAAATCTGTAAATACAAACCGCATGATTAGGTTATAAACTTATAATCAATTCGACTCATGATCAAAATATTTGTTTCCGAAAAATTTAACTATTAATAATAATTAAAAATAATATAAGTAACATTTTTAAATATAAATTATCTTTTCTGTTATAGGAATAGATATAAAAACATTTTAATTGATGAATAATTGAAAAAACAATGATAAAAAAAACAAATGTGAAACAAATAATCCCCCTATTTTCTAATAGCAGACGCTCAGACCAATGACAGCTTTCTGTAGTATGAAATTAATACTTATTTAACGCAAAAATCGATCCCCGTGGTGCCTGGATATCCCACATAATGTGCCAGGGCCAAAGTTTTAGCCAGCGTTACTTAGAGAATATTACCGAATTTAGTATTGCAGTAAGTCGTAAACTTGAAGCGAGTCAAAATCGATACAGACGGTGGCTAGCGCCGCTGAGTACGGATCGAGTTACCATGAAATCAATATATTCAGTAGTAATCATGTTTCCGATAGAATAAATGAATATTTATTTGTGCTTTTTAATTTAACAAGCTGTGTGTTTGTATGAAAGCTTCTTCTTAAGTCTCGATTTGAGCCACTTTAAACGAACAGATTTTTATTCAGACTTTGTTCATTAAGGATCAGTGACATTTCTATAATTTCATGTTACTTAAGCAAGTTAAAAGTGGTTTGTAATTGTAACTATATTTATTTTTATAATATTATACAGCCTGCAGCGGTTAAAATTAATAAAAATGTTTAATCGAAAGTTTGAATGTAATTGTTATTTGCTCTACTCGATTCGGTAAAGGAAAATAAAGCATTTTACAATTTACAATTTTTTTTAATGAAACGTTTTGCTTTTCATTGCTTCTCACAGCGAAAAGGTGCAGAATTTCGAAGTTATATACGTAGCTGCACCGCTCTTATTTCATCTGATAGAACAAAATGGAAAATAAAATTAATTTCATTATAATATTTAGATTAGCGTGCCCTGCAGCAATTTTTCGTTTAATAATAAAACAGGTATGATTAATATTGTTTGAAATTTTAGCGCCCAAAAAACATAAAATTAATAACATGGCAGTTGTAATGGACGATAAAATGCGTGTCATTTTGAATTATTTTTGATAATCTAAATAAACAATCTAAACGATAAAACAATGAAGAGGCAACTTTCATGATAAATTACAAAATAAGACTTTGACATTTATAAAAAAATTAGTAGATTTATAGAGTTACAAGTTTTCTTTAAAGATAACCTAATGATTCTTAGTTTCAGATAACAAGAACATTATCTATATTTAAATCTAAAAGAGTATAAAAATAAACGAATGAATCGATTAAAATAAATTACCTACTAATATCAAAATAAATCAAACTAAAACCTAATCTAAAAAATCGTCAAGCAAATTTAGATCGCGAGTCGATCAAGGCAACGCGTATAAAAATAATGAAATATTTGTATAAAAATAACTCGAATCAAATAAAGGAATAGCTTCTCAGTAAACTGAGAATCTGGTACTCTAGTACAAAATTACCTACGTTCAGACCAATATTGTGATAAACAAGCTAACATAAATAAAATTGGTTTTTCCAATTTGATGAACTATTTTTAGAATAAATCGAAATAACTTTGATGTTTTTGTCGGAAAAACGAAACGTTTCCATAGAAGAAAGAAATATAATTTGGAAAATCCAAAAGTGCACGCCTCATAATTTTTTTTTAA
>CAJQZN010018989.1:0-11175 GCA_907164685.1 Colias eurytheme | reverse complement strand
TTTATATTCCAACTCACGATCAGGTGAACAATGGATTGAATGCGTCATGTGTAAGAATTGGGCTCATTCAAAATGCCTGAAATCTGAAGATGTTCATTCTTATGTTTGTCAAAATTGTAATTCTGACGACGACTCTGAATATTATTGTTAAGTAACTGAAATGGATCTGTTTTTCCAGAGTAGGTTATAAGTTTAGATTATTGATCTCAGTAAAGTCATTGCTATAAGACTGAATTAAGAAACTATAACTCGAAATGTTAAACTTTGTTATTTTTGTGTTTTCATTAAAATAAATAATTTTGTTTTTTTTTTACAAGCAAACGTTTGTCAAAGTTGGTTGAGTAATATCAAAAATGTTTATTATTCTGGAATCTATTAATAAGGTTCAACTACACTTGTTATTATTATATGTTTGCAGTTATGTTCATTACATTTTTTAATTTTGTTGAAAAGTTTGTAAAAAACATTAAGATTTTGTACTTTTCTAAATAAAACTGTAATAAATATTCAATTATACACCTAATTTATTTTATATAATACCTTTCCAACTAATACTACATAATTAGGGACTGGACTTGATAAGCGGAACAACTTACCTCAGCTGAGGAACAACCAGCCCCTTTGTGGGGCGAGTTGTTCCTTGTCGACTTTTTGCAGAAAAAATATCCTGAGCTATAATATATGCTTATTTCAAAGAACTTAAGTTTACAATTTGAAACAAGGATAAATTATGCACCATTTTATATAAGAATCGTTGATTTTAAACATTTCTATTACATTTATATTGCCTCCGACTCCAAAATCGGAACGTTGAACCCCGGTCTCCCCTATAATCTAGTGTTATAGCAGGTTTTATGTGACTATTTTGAAACTACAGATATATCTTTTTCAATGTATCATTGTGGGGCAGTCGCAGATATATATAATTTATATAAAACTAGCTTACCGCCCGCGGCTTCGCCCGCTTTGCCTAAAACCTAATAAATTATATACTAAAACCTTACTCTTGAATCACTCTATCTATTAAAAAAAACCGCATCAAAATCCGTTGGGTAGTTTTAAAGATTTAAGCATACAAAGGATAGGGACATAGGAACAGAGAAAGCTACTTTGTTTTATACTATGTAGTGATTGCATTAATTACCGCTAAATATAATATCGTAATAATTAAGAACAACATGATTTCTTATTACAAATCGACTGTATATATTATCATAGCAGTAGTTAGTATTAACTTTTTAAGCTATTGCATAGCTTCTATCGCGGGCCTTGAGCGCGGGGACCGAATCCAGAAATTTAGTAACGAAAAACCTCACGCTCCCCACTCCGACGGGCGCGGAGGTGTGGCTTGAAGGCATAGCATGCATGCTTTACCGCGGTAGTCCCCGAGTGCCACACGTCTTTTTTTAATACCACGATATTTTAATATATATATGGTTAATGGTATATGAAGTTAAAAGATTTTTTGTAGTGTGAAGTCGAAGTTACCGCTCTTATGTCACTCGCGTTGGTATTTAAATGTCAAGTACTGAATTATTTCAAAGGAAATGTAAAGCTGCAATTTGTTTTTTATTTGACATAGGTATTATATTTTACAATAATTTTTATATAGTAAGTGACCCTTTTTTTTTTTTTTTTATAGTGGAGAATGCATTTAGGCATACCCAGGGCACTCGGGGGAAGAGCCCTGGGTTATGTCGGACTCACCCTGCTGAGTGCAGGGTCCTACCGACTAAACTCCACTGTGTTCCGCCGTGCCGCTTTATTGACGGGGCCGCGGGTATTCGGTAGAACCGCGTCCGCAGAATAGTAAGTGACCCTGCCTTCCAAGCCAGAGGTTGTGGGTTCGATTCTCACCCAGGGCAAATATTTGTGTGATGAACATTGAAGTTTGCTCTGTGTCTGGGTGTTAATTATCTATATAAATATGTATTTAATATTATATATGTATGTTTATCAGCCATCTGGTTTCCATAACACAAGCGAAAAGCGTAGTATGAGATCAGATAGCGCCGTGTGTGAAAAATGTCCTAAAATATTTATTTATTTTTATGTTGGTACGAATTTTATCATTTTCCAATATTTATTCTAACACAACCTGAGCCTTGTTTCCTTATAAGTACATATTATAAGGAAACCTATAATCCTTTAACCACTAAATATTAAAGCCGTATGAAACATAATAAGCCGTCAATAGTTTCCCATAGTACTTGTAATTCGACGCCATGGGATTGCGGTGATCTCAATCAGATGTATTCCACTTATACGTGGGAATTATTAATTATAATATCAGTTTTGTATAGATCGATATATGTTAAGTGGTTTTGTTATACTTTTAATGACAGGTGTGTTAAAGGGATTTAGAAAAAAAATTTGGGTTAAGTAAGTTAAGACTTAAAAATTCTATATACTAGATTTCCAGATTTTCTGTTAAATCGTAAGTATTTTCATCATCAGAATAATTCAAAATATATTATGTATTTTCATCATGCATTATTTACATAATTACATTACAATTAATTATCTAGGTAGGTACATAATACATTAAATCTCAAAACTAAAGAGTATTTAGACTCAAACTATGTATTAAATTTTTAAATTCGAAAAATGATTTGCCCAGTTTTGAATAACGTCATCCATAGTTAGATGTTAACAATTCAACCGTAAGAAGAGTCTAGATACAGTTATATAGTGCTATACTGTTTTAGAATTAGACTTGTTTCCTTTCAAAGCTATGATATATGAAAGCTATGAAGTGGAACTTTTACGACATTAACCATTTTCGAATGTTTGTGAAAGTGTTATAGAAGAGATCAGATGAAAACATGAAAACTCAAAAAAATACTGGATTCATTTTTGTAAACTAGACATTGTCCAGAACCTACCTAGATCCCTAAAATAAAATATGATCATACTTTTTTTGTTTTTATCATAGTGTTATGTGTTATGTCATAGTGATATGAATATCAAGGCATAAAAAAATATTTTTTTCTAATAGCCTAATAAGCGCCAGTAAACTCGGTGCATTTCTAAAAAATAACACAGCTAAAGCTACAATTTCTAAAACACTAGCTTTCAACTAGCTTTGCATATCTCAGCTTGCATTACGAAACAAACATAACGACATAGTAATTTTCAGGGCGTAACTAATAATGTTTTGATGACGGTAGTTGTAAAAATTGGCGGGTTGGCAAAACGACGCTTGATCGTGACACGAGCCTCGCCTACTTATAAAATGATTAAAGTTTTATAAAAATATAAATAATTGAATAGAAAGAAATAGAAATGAAACACATTTAAAGATACTTTCGGAACTTCCGGGCTCTCTTTTTATCACAGTAATTGGTGGGAATTGATACCTTTGGAAAACTTCATCTCCTGCCAACTATTCCAAAAAATGGCTCCCCATTTTTCTTACCAGATTACGATAAAATACTTCTGGTTGCAGTACCTGGATCAATCAATCCATGCACCTAGATTCAGTAACTAATAGAATGCGGAGCATATTAATATGAGTGTGCATGATCTTAAGGTACTACTTGGAGGAGCGTGTACCCCTAATCTTATAGTTTCAAGAATCTAATATAGAATAATATTCCCTTTATAAGACATAGTTCTAGAACTTTCCTATATGCTATTTATATCTGATCCTATAGTTTAAAAACGTACTTTCCTTTATCTTTCCTAGATACCTCCAACTCACTTACCTATAGCTACAGATCCATGTATAAAAATTGTTCTGTAACTTTTCAACATACAATCTATACCTGCATAACCTAGTTCTAGAACTTTTCTACACATAATCTACATCTAGCACTCACCAGAGTGCGGCGCTTTTCTAGGCATGACGACAGTATCCATAAATGATCGAATTAGTGTTTTTAAGGGAAAATTTATAATAAATAAATTAAAAATAGTCACTTAGAAATAGTAAAAACATTAAGATTAATGAGATTATCAATAAAATAAAACATTGAAATTCTGCAGTCGGCCATCTTGACTGAAACACGCGTGACGTCACGTCTATGTAAACAGCTTCGCGTCAGGTATATTTTGTTGTTATGAATATGTTGAGTATACGCATTTTTAAAGTGAAACTTTTATTACATCGTCTCAAACTGTTTGGTCTGTGTAGCGCATGTCGCGTGTATCGCGGCTGCCGAGTAGGTATACCTACTCGGCAGCCGACCGTCACGCGACATGCGCTACACAAAGCAGTGTTCGGAACCGTTCGAACAGTTTAACTTTTACCGTGGTTTTATAAAACCACACAACATTTTTTATTTATTTTCTATTTTTTAACGTATGCTTTATCGACTCAGAACAGAAATATAATTGCGAATTCACGAATATGTGGTTCGGGTTTCTCTCCGTCCAATTTATACAATCATTTCATATTATTTTCTCTTTGGGTATTATTTTATGTAGATTCACATTGCAATACTGCACACCACTTATAAACTTTGAAATTAGATTCTATAATACTTAATAATTAAATATTTGTTTAAGTTTGCTTCGCTATGCATACAGATAATTACGTATTTACGTAATAGTGACGTCACGCCTACGCCATGACACCTGTGAGCAGTTTTGGCACAGTTAATAAATATTTTTTGAAAAATAGCTTTTATCTTCGTTAAATTTAAGTATATTAGCGAAATATAGGGTTTTTCTTGTTTAATAAACGTATACACACATTATGGAAGAGGTTTTGAAAATCTTTCGTCATGCCTCTAAACTCACCAGAGTGCAGCGCTTGTCGTACTCCAGATCCTATATTTTCAGATCCTTGTATAAAACCATATTCTAGAACTTTTCTAATCTATAGGAATAATTGAAGTGAAAACTTCTTTAGCGGCGTTGAGCACTTTTTCTGTAATGGGTATAAAATCTTAAACTCGCGTCAGGACACGTGACCTGATCGAAAAAGCGTAAGACGGATGGATATCAAACATGCTCAACGTTAATAATCAAATTTTCACTTCTGCCGGCACTCCCGGAGTGCAACCCGTCTTTTTTTATATTTTATCTAAACTCACCAGAATGCGGTGCATAGTGCGGATGAGCGGCATGTTCATACGGCGCCTCGAACAGTTCCCCGTAGTATCCCGTCCCACCCCCGAGCTCAGAGAGCAGCTTGTACTCGTCCTTTAGACTCCACTTCGACGACGACCACAGCTGGAAGGGAACCTGGGTTTAGTTATGTGTGAGATTTTGGCACTTTTGAAGTGAAACTTCTTTAAAAATAAATTTTAAAGTTGGGCAATACCGTCACGTCATTGAGTACGGTGATTTTGATATATTTGAAACTTGCCAAAGTTTCACTTCAGACACGTGTGCTCGCACGCTCTTTTTTATGTTTTGAGCATGTTATATGATATTTTCCTTTAATAAATTGGTCAACCGGTATTTTTGACATTCTTGTATGCTCGAGCTTGCGTATTTTAGGACAAAATTGGACTATAATACGATGGTAGCTGTAAGCTTAGGCTGTAAACAATTCGCTACTCGCACTGTGTCCTAACCATGTGTCAAAACTCAATGATAATTTTTAACTTAAACACTCCATTTTTTCAATTATCCAAAATAATAATATTTTGGATAATTTGCTAAATGCGGAAAATTAACATTTAATTTATATTATATTATTTAATAATATGTAAGTCATTTTAAGTAAATTACTTCAAGTTTAAAATAATACTTACGTTAGAATATATCTGGTCGCCGTTGTAGTGACTTCTTTGTCTCTTCACGTCGTCTTCTGAATGACTATTGAAATCTCTGTTCTCATCTGTTAAAAGTACAGAGTCATTAAATTACTTGTATACTGAATCCCGCGGTTTCACTCGCGTGGCAGTTGGATAAAAGCTTGCCTATTTACAGACTACATATATAATATGTCTGTGTTAAATGAAAATCGGACGAAATCAGGAGTCCTTGAGTGAAAGTTTGACCAACAAAGAAGCATTAACAACAATAAATCAATAGTACATAGGTTTTTTTTTTTAATTTTGAAACAATACGTTTTAATTTCACTTTTAATTATCATAAAAAATAAGAAGGCATACAAATAATATTATACCATAATGTGACAAGTCAGCCCACTTCAAACTAAATCAAATCAAATACATAAGTTAAAGAAATCCCACGACATTTCAAATAACTTTTACGTTTATACGATTACAGGGTAGACAATGTCGGTGGGTATAACAGATAAGCTATGGTTATGACACCCGTATCCGCTCCGGAAAAGGGGTTAGAATTTAATAATAATAATAATAATAATAAATTCTTTATTTCAGAACAATTTAGTCCCATAATTTACATGTATACAATTTTAATAATTTTAATACACCAATGAAAAAAAAAAAAAAACATAAAGCCATTACTTAATTATCTCATAATAATTGAGATCCAAGTTTTATACAAACTACTAGTTATATTTCTGTCAGCCAGACTGCGTACAATTTTATTTCTACACTTGTCAACTCTGGACATAAATGTAGCAATCCTGTGTCTCTGGATGGCATTCAAGGAGTTTACTCTAAAGTTGGTATACATCTCCGAAGCGCTGCAAAATTTGTCGAGCCCCATCAAATATCGGAAGATGTTATTGTGCTCTACTCGAATGCCATCGTATGCTTTTTTGGTGTAATTAGTCCAAAGTTGACAAGTATAGAGGGACTGACAGAAAGTCTTAAATAAATGAACTTTAACGGAATTGGATGCCCTACGAAATTTCCGGATGATCATATTGCCGACGACACAGAGGGCACGTCGTTGTCGCTCAATATCGGCATCATCTTTTCTTTTGGATGTAACAATGTGGCCAAGATACTTAAAGCTATCTACTATTTTAATAGGGTGACCGTTAATGCAGATTGGCGGAATGTTATCCGGTCCCTTACCCGATCTGAATATCAACATTTCTGTTTTCTTTACATTATACTGTAGACTATGTGAAAGAGCATATCTTTCACATATGCCAACAAGTTTTCGTAGCCCTTTGATTGAGGGGCTGAGTAGGACCATATCATCAGCATAACTCAAATTATTGACATATCTGCCATCTAGTTTAAGTCCAACTTCAGTCCTACTCAGCTCCACAATCAAATCATTAATATATAAGTTAAACAGATCGGGAGAGGTTACTCCACCCTGTCTAACACCACACGGGAGAATATAGCTGTCGGACAGAGTACTGCCCCACCTAACGCTGTTCGTCTGATTATCATACCAATATGTAAAAAGACCAACAACGTCGGAAGAAACATCACTGCTGCGAACTTTTTTCCATAATATATCATGGTTCAAGGTATTAAAGGCACGACTTAAGTCTAAAAAACATGCATATACACTAGTATTCTGATTATTATAACAGTTAACAATTTCTTTTAATGTATATATAGCCATATCAGTTCCCAATTCAGGTCTAAAACCGAATTGGGCATCGTCAATATTAATATATGGTGACAATTTGGAGTGCAAAATTTTTTCAAGTATCCTGGCCACAATTGTTGCCAGCGAGATAGGTCGATAATTAGCCACGCTCGAGATACTACCGGTTTTATTCTTAGGGACAGGGATAACTATAGTTTTAATTAAATCCTTAGGTAAATAGCAATGTTTGAGACAGAGAGTATAAAATTGAGCCAGAACAGGGTAGATGTTTTTACCAGCATATAAAACGTGTTCTATACTAAGAGCATCATGACCCGGTGACTTTCCGCGCTTCATATTTTTAATCACCTGAGAAACGTCCTTAGATGTTATGATATTATTACTTTGCTTATGTTTCTCAGTTGATTGTACGGTCTCAGCTGAAGTTGATACATACACATTACCATTGACATTTGCAT
This sequence comes from Colias eurytheme, assembly GCA_907164685.1. Classification (NCBI taxonomy): domain Eukaryota; kingdom Metazoa; phylum Arthropoda; class Insecta; order Lepidoptera; family Pieridae; genus Colias; species Colias eurytheme. Next base: position 3,316 of record CAJQZN010018989.1, on the reverse strand, counting down.
TAGCTATAGGGTTCGTATTAAACTGTGCCTTGAAAAGATTAGCTATAGCTTTAGAATCTTGTTGTCCATCTACGCAAGCAGGTAAAACGTTTTTGTAATCCATTTTCTTAGTTTCCTTCCAAAATTCAATAAAATTTCCGGTATAATGATTTTGAGCTAAAATATCTAACTTTATTTTGTCTTGATTTTTTTGAACATATTTTAATGCAGTCTTAAATTCTTTACGTGCCGAGAACATAGCATCGAAATAGTATCCCGAACGCGGCTTACCGTAGGACACCCATTCCAGGAAAGTTTGCCTAGCGAGTAGATGAAAATGTTTAACGTGTGAATTCCAACCAACTATTTTATATTTACATTTTTTCCTATTATTAAAACTTCTTTCAGCTGATGATTGCATAATCGAAATAATATCACAGTAAAATTGATCCAATAATTTAAAATGATTGTTGTTTATACAATTGTTATCACAGTCTTTACATATAAAATTACATTCATTGTCATATTTATTTTGTATATTAGTAAATTTTAGTTCACACATTTTTGTATAAATAGCAATATGCTCTTCATCTCGTATACCCCACATATATTTAACATTATGGTTGACATAATTATCACATTTCTTAGGTGTTATCACATTTAAATTACAATTTAGGACTAGAGGTAAATGATCTGACCAATAGGAGTCATATTTAATATATATTTTAGTGACTAGAATTTCGGCAGCCGCCGTTACAAGACAGTGATCGAGCCATCTACACGACCCGTGAGAGTCACTTATGTATGTATATGTGGCTGCCGGAAGCCTGTCTATATCTAAACACTGCAAGTCCTGTTCACTACAATAATTTGACATTTCTCTGCCGAATCGTGAGTCAGGATGTGCATTATAATCCCCACATATAAATGCACATTCGGTGTCAGAGGCCTCAATTACTGTAGTAATCAGTGCCAAACATTCAGTAAACATTGGTAGATTTTCTTCACTGTCTGTTGGCATATAGACAGAAAACACCAAAAAAGATCTATCGCCCCTACCTAGACGCACAGCCATGACTCGATCACTGTCACACGGTATAACTTCAACCTCAGAAAATAGATTCGTACGCCATATGACAGCAATACCCCCATATGGCCTACCACGCAGAAGTGTGGATGTGTCTACAGAAGACTTGGCTGAGCCTCCAAAATCTTTATGTATTTCATTCACGAAACCTAAGTCATATGGCATCAGCCAAGTCTCCTGCAGCGCAATAACATCCGCATCGTTACATAGGTTCCTAATTTCCTGCACGGAACGCTTAACTGATTTACAATTGTACGAAATTATAGTTATATTTTTATCCCAACAATCCATTACAAAGGTTTGCTAACAGTCGGTTGTTTAAATTTACGAAAAACTAAACCTTGCGGCCAGAATTCATTATTTAGAAAAGTGTTTAGTTTTGTCGACAGGATAGATATTTTAAATGAGTTAAAATTCGTCTCCCTACTTTGTTTCAACAGTTGCACGTCCAAACATTCTTCATTCATACTTATTATATAATCTTTAATATCATTTTCTGTTATATGTTTTTGTGCCCGTGACAAATAAATATAAGAATTGGGAATAGCCGCTTGCAGTTTAGACGTACTCTGCAAAGTACCGCGAGTATTACGATATTTATATATCTTTTTCTTCTTTGTAACCGTAGTATAGCCATCGTTATTTGAATTACTAGATTCTTGACGAATCGCGTTATCTCCTATTTAAAGAGAAGTTATAAGTTAATATAATATGGCCACAATTTGTGCTGGTTTTAATAGCACAGTAAATCTTGCTGGTTCCGCTCAGCGCACACCACTATGAAAGGGACGGTAGGGATGGGTGGGTGTCGATAGTTTTTGACGATAATTTTGATTTTGTACAAGTTTGTTACGTGATAGAAATTTGAATGTGGATGTACATGGAAACATCTGCATGATAATTGTTTTGCAATATTTTTTTCTGCTGCTTTTAGCATTATCACTACGACTTGTTGTTTAATAAAACGTACATTTGTTTACTTATTTAATGAGATATTACTGTAATGTATCGTTGGTATTGTAGTTTACTAAATTATTATATGTTTGCAATACCTATTCATAATTTTCCTTTGCTCATCAAGTTTATAATATTATTATCGATAGCTACTGTCCCATCACTACCGCGACTCGGAGACGCGTAGCTGCGGGGTCCACAATGTTTTAATCCCCATCGCGCAAGTTTATATAGTCTATGGTACATATGTAGGCTCACTCGATACTATGTCTCTAGTTATCAATGGGGCATTGGACGAATCGAATATATTTAGTGTTATTTAATATTTTTATAGTGTTGTATGTTATTGGGCAACGGTGTAGGTACTTATGATTTTTTATTTTATTTATTTATACAGGAAAGTTGCAATTAAAATAAAACACGGACGATAAAAGAATATTAAATTTTTTCAACTTGCGTTACTACAGTTGGAGACATTACCTAGGAATAAGGTGTCCTATTTGTATTATCTTCCACTTACCCTGATCCTCATGCCGTTTCCTCTTCAGCCCGTTCCCATTATGCAGACCTTCCACCTGCTCGATCCCCAGGATCCCATTGATGCTGTAGCTGCCGGTATTGGTGACGTGCTGCTCCGTGGTTGGAGATAACACGGCGGTGGTCCCAGCGTTGCCTGCGTGCGTTATTACCTGGGGACGTGAAAAATTGTGTCTAATTATCTATATTATGTTTCTATTATTTATTGCGTTTCATGCGAGAAGTGTTCTGAATGCCTTGTTATTAAAAAAACTTAGTAAATTGTATAAGTGTCAATATACAATGGTTAAAAGGAATGAGGCAAATCAAATGCCATTTTTTCCGAGTTGATATAACATCTACAATGGTTAACAAAAGTGTGATGACAGCTGTAGATTCATTCATGGATTAAAATACTATTTGTATGCTATACTACACTTCGATAGTTTAATTGTAGCATTGAAACGCTTAAATATAGTGTATCGGTCAATTAAGGAAAGCTGGCATGTTCACAGTACTCACACTTATGCAATTTCACTTACAGTATGTTCAAAAATAAATGCGACTCTAGTTTCATTTTAGACTTGAATTGTAAAATGGGTGCGTTGTAGATAAATATATGCAAATATATTATATAGCTACTTATGAAAGCTCTCATAATTTACCTGTAAAATTATAATTTAAAAGTAAATCAATTGATGAAGTTAATTATTTATTCTAATAATAATCAATTGGATAAAAGTATTAATAATCATTCAATTATCAAATAATAATTAAATT
>CAJQZN010018988.1:0-13772 GCA_907164685.1 Colias eurytheme | reverse complement strand
TACAGAAAATAGTAGGTATACTGTTCGAGCAGGCCGTAGTGCGGAGGAACGGAGTCACGGAGGAATTCTACCAATATGCGTCTTGACGGAACACAGTGGGGTTTTCGTCGGTAGGAATCCGACATAACCCACGGCACCTCCCCCGGAGGCCGTGGGTATCTATGAAAGATTTCCCCACTAAAACAAAAAAAAAGGCCGTAGTGCGGGACGGGGTAAAGGTGATTTTCATGTGATTAAAAATTAAACCTATAGTCCGACCTATAGTATACTTTTCACTGTAACGATATCGCTATCTATGCGGGTGAAACCGCAGGGCATTGCTAGTTAGCTTATAAATTTTAATGTTGGGGTAATAAAGAGTATTTATTGTAGGTAAAATCAAGTGCATTAATTATTTTGATTTATATTTATGCATTTCATTGAATAGGTATGAATAACAATAAAAAAATTACATGTTGCAAAAAGGTTTCGTAAACAATGTAATTAAATAAATGACTAATGAATTAACGTTGCAAAAAAAAAAATTACATAAACATAGTAAGTAAAAACTAAAATCCACAGTTTAGTTATTTATCCGAATGTTTGGAAAATCTTATAATCAACTTTTCGTACACATAATATTATTATCATGGACTAATAAAATATTATGAAATAATCATCGTAATTTACCTACTTGTATTAGTAGTTATATTATACTAGAATAATATTGAACAAATTCGATTAAAAATACTTGCAATACCGTGCAAAAGAAATACTTACATAAATACACATCACCATATGCTTACAAATATTTTATTTTATATCCCATCACACCAAACAAACAACGCTAATCCCAGACCAAATTAAACTACGTTCATTTAGCTATCATTTTCCCGCCATCGCGCCGTTGACAGTTCATTTCCCGCCATGATGGATAATAGCTCCCGTTGAAGTATTGCCAGTATCTCGCGGGTTGACATATGCAAAAATTGTTTCGCAAACATATAAAGGTCAGGTTGTAATGTACTCATCACTGAGGGGACTTGATTGATGGCGCTTTTTTATTATAAATTACATGGATTATTATTTGTATTATGATTTTGGATGGCATGATGTTATAATTTGTGTGTTTAGTGTTATGATAGTAGGTATTTTGAGTCATCATTTATTTTGTAATTGGATAAACAGTGTTTAAATACCACAGGGAAATGTATGCTTTTCTACGAAAGATTATACTTTTGAAGGACGTAGGTTACCAATGTAGCAGATACTTTTATACGTGTATAAAATATATATTTCAAGTTATTAACTTCATGCTAAATTTTTTTCTTTATTGTGCTAAACAAAATATATCTTTACAACAACTACAATGAATAACAAAAATATTAACTTAGTTAACATTTCCCTAGCTTTTAAATGCAAATTTTAACGATGGCACTTTCGCAAAAAGCGCGCAATACACGCTTCCGGACGGACGTGCGGTTTCATATTTTTTATATTATAATACTCCTTTCTCTGTCGGAAGAATATTCTTTGTTGAAATGGGTAATTTATTGACGATAAGGTATTATCATTTTAGTACAATAAGTTGGATAATTTCACATAATATGTATTTATGTATCTACCTATAACAAATTTATTACTAAGGAAATATTATTATATTAAGTATAACATAAATAAAGTTTTCTCATATTTCGATGTTTATATAGAAATTATTTATGTCCTAGCTACCACCCGCAGATTCTCTGACTTTTATTTTCCTACTATATTTTATACCTTTTTTCACATGAAAAATTACTCCCTTCAAGAGTTGTTTTCGATTCGATATTAATTCCAAAACTATATATTTCTTGTACGATGTATCTACAAAACAACGCTACATAAATTATTATGAACTAGCAGTCCACCCCGGCTTCGCCCGTGGTAGATGTTTAAGTTTTCTCGCCATAAGAACCATCCTCGTATTTCAAGGAATATTATTAAAAAAGAATTATCAAAATCGGTCCACCCGCTCACGCGTGATGCCGTGACCAAGGAAACGGGTTTCATTTTTATATATAGAGATCATTATTGTAAAAACAACTATAATATTATCATTTCATAACCAATTAACGTGAAATATCGTAAAATTTACGACAAAAACATCCACGTTGACAGCACAGATACAAAGGAAACCTAAATTGTCCATCGGAATTATTCAGTTTGGCGCGTAAAAAACTCAAATGTCAAATTGGGGTTGCTAGAATTATTGCTTCAATTACCAGGCAGCGGCGTGCCCTCGATTAAAAATGTCTTTTTGCAAGTTTGCGCTTTTTTTTAATTTTATTGCAGAGGGCATTTGATTTTTTGAAATAATGGTTATTGCTATATTCATATCGGTGATTTGAAATTATTTTTTTCAGGTGTAGGTATAAGTAGACGGATTGTGCTAAAATATTTCCTAACAAAATTAAGATATTATGTAGTGAGAGTTAATATGATAAGAATTATGCTGAAATATTTAAATTCCATTTTTAGGGTTCCGTAGCCAAAATGGCAAAAACGGAACCCTTATAGTTTCGTCATGTCCGTCTGTCCGTCTGTCCGTCTGTCCGTCTGTCACAGCCGATTTACTCGGAAACTATAAGTACTACAGTGATGAAATTTGATGGGAATATGTGTTGTATGAACCGCTACAAAAATATGACACTAAATAGTAAAAAAAAGAATTGGGGGTGGGGCCCCCCATACATGTAACTGAGGGATGAAATTTTTTTTTTCGATGTACATACCCGTGTGGGGTATCAATGGAAAGGTCTTTTAAAATGATATAAAGTTTTCTAAAAAACATTTTTCTTAAAGTGAACGGTTTTTGAGATATCAGCTCTCAAAGTCGTAAAAAGTATGTCCCCCCCCCTCTATTTTTATAACTACGGGGTATAAAATTCTAAAAAAAATAGAGGTGATGCATGCTAATTAACTCTTTCAACGATTTTTGGTTTGATCAAAGTATCTCTTATAGTTTTTGAGATAGGTTGATTTAACTGTAATTTATTATATTTGCTGCTACGGAACCCTTTGTGCGCGAGCCCGACTCGCACTTGGCCGGTTTTTAAACAAATGTTATCTTTACTAAACCATTTACCATTTTTTATTCATATACTGTTTTTGTTTTCAAATAGCACGAAATAATTGTGTTCTTTGTCTTCATGTTAACTATTCCTAGACTTTGCCATATTTTTAAATCTACAAAAAATGTTTATTTATTATGTTGATAGCAGCAGGCTATCAAATATGATTTGGGTTTCTGTTTTCGCTTAAATATTTTTTCGAAAGTTTACCACTCTCACATCATTATTGTTTCCCATACATAAATGTTTTCATTGACCATTCCCAGTCCAAACAATTAACATCCAACAGAAATCCTATAATCCCTCCATATCGTCACTTAAACAGAATCGTATTTATCGTTGAATAGACCGCAGGAGACGACACGACACGACATTAGCTGCGCGTGTCGGGCGCGTGTCGTGGGGTGCAAGGACCCTTCCAGTGAATTGCTTTAAAATTGACTCTGCAATGCAATTTTTAAAGTAATGATCGTATAATTTGAAATTTAAAGTTTTTATTACTTGGTGCTGGGTGTGGTGTTTTTGTTTCATCATCATACGCATAAAATGGACTAAGTTAATTTTTTGAGGAATTAAATTTAGTGCATTTAATATTCAGCATCTTGACAGTTAAAAATTGAAGTCCTCAAAACAGTTATAATTTCTAAATAGACGATGATTTTCAGAAATATCGCCATCATAATATTTCAAATAAAAAAAGAAACAATATAACTAAAAATTTAAGAGCTTTCAAAGAATGTTCGAAAAATAATGGTGTAAAAGTACTTCTTTCAAATTTACTACTTATCGAGAAATCCCTGTATTCAGTAAACGTTAGAAAAGTATTTGTTAAATTATTATTTGCTTCTATCTTCTCACACATTACCAAATGTTTGCAAGTTGCAACCTATTACATTTATAGTGCCCAAGAACATTGTATTGCAATTTAAGTTCTTTTGTTTGGGGATAGGATACATTTTGTATTGTACGATGAATCGTAGCAAAAGAGTTGGTTGGGGCTACGAAAAAGTATAGAAACTTATGTGCTTTTGTTTTGGTGAATTTTCATTGATTTTTCAATTGTGTTTGAGAAGCTTTTGGTAGGATCACGTTGTGTTGTTTAATTAAATATAAAGCACAGAGATTAGAGATATTAACGAATACGTACCCAGTAACACTTAAGAGAAAATTATATATTATATCTAAGTATTTAAAGTACGTATGGATAACGCAAACTACATGCGAGTGGAGAAACGACAAAAATCTAGTGAAAGTAATTAATTTATATTTTAGCCACTGAAAGGAATCCACAAACTTACTAGAACTTCATTCCACATATATTATACGTATTTTTCGTAGCCATCAAGGGGTTGTCTACCGGAAGCAGCGAGGGGGGGACAAAGATGGCGTACCGGAAACAGGGACACGTGCTCCTCGCACCGGACGTCCTCAGCAGCATCCATTGAATTATTGCCATTCAAATAATAAACATATAAACTGAATTCCCCCGTTTTCGGGAAAACGTTAGGGTTATGGCAACATTGATAGCCGATGATTCATTCCGATTTTTATGGGCACTTATGAATTTGCTAAACCCGTTGATGATGTTGCAAATTTATGATCCAGCACTTATTATTTGAACCTTTTCCTATAATATCTACGCATATTTATAAGTAAAGCAGAGAACTACTATACTGATAAGCAGGCAATTTTATAAATTCCATATAAAAGAGGTCACTACAATTTTTTTAAGTGTAGCTACACTACTAACGATCCTTCTATTAACTTTAAAAAAAATTATAACTATAGGTAACTGAAGATCACAGTTGATTTTAAAAAAATTGGTCGGCGCTACAATATATTTATCCAGATTTTCCTTTCCAATCACTAATTTCATATATTTTTATCTAATCCAGTTTTTAACAAGGAATATTACAGTAATCTACCTACCTACTGATAACAAAATTAATAAACGGTAGCTGATAACACAAACGTATCTTATCGGAAAATGTAATTTTGCGTGTTGTTATCATAAATGAATTTGTATTGATTTTAGGGTGATTAAAGCTACTGATATTATTTCAGTGATGGATTGACATTGTTTTTTTTTACTTAAGGAATTTAATTATAACAATTTAGGGCCGATTTTTCAATCCTTGGTTAAAATCTATCCGTCTAATAAAGTATTACACGAACATATTAAAATGTCACCTGTAAACTGTCAAATACGGACAATTATAATACATTTTTGAAATGGTAGTTTAATACGTTATTCGACGAATAAGTTTTAACCAAGGATTGAAAAATCAGCCCTTAGTACATATTATTAAATAACTCGTGCACGTTATTCTGAAGAATATTTAAATACATTTTTTTGAAGAAATATATAAATATTAGGAATTTCTTTATAAAAAATATTAGTAAAATAAATGAACAATTTTTAATAGAAATTGATGTTTCATGATACGTAGTCAAAAGAAAAGATAACAAGAGAAGCAAGGTGTGCAAATATGGCTACGAAATAATTTAGTGTTTATTATACTTTAAACGATTTCATTATTCGCTGGCGATTAAAAATTACCATCAATAAATAAAAAACAACAAAAGTAAATATAAATAAAGCAATGAGCTTACAGTAAGTATATTGTTACATCTCAATTTCACCCCAAATCGAGAGCAGTCCATTAAGGCACAATAAAACTTGATGGACATTAACCGTGGGGCCTTGGGACCGCTACATTGATTCATTTGTACTGGCTTAGTTTTAAATATATTTTATTGAAAATACTTAATATCGATGCATCGAATAGTAAATGATATAAAATAATATGATCCATGTTTTATTAATACTTTTTAATTGTTAGGTACAAAGCAAATTTCTTTCAGATATACCTTATGTAATTTTCCATACTAGGTAATTAATAAATTATGTCGAATTTTAAAAGAACATTGCAATTATTTATTGGGACAAACCTACAGCAGAATAACTTTAAAAATTTATTTATATATTTTGGTAGGTACTATAAGTTTTCGTATCTCTACCACACAGATAAAATAATTTATTTTGTTACAATCAAACTCAAAATCGACTTTGTATATTACAAACAAACATACCTATTAATACTGGACACAGAGGGCACATTATCCTGGCTACAGATCCCCTCGCTCAGCAGTCTATCCCGGATCTCCCATGCGAACATCGTCGGGTTCTCTCTCTTGTATGCGGCGATAGCGTCCACCACGGGTGGGGTCGCTACCTTCGGCTTCGAGCCCCCTATCACGCCGGCTTTGAAGCTACCCGTTTCGTAGTACCTGGACAAAATAGTGCTGGTTACAAAATTTAAAGTAGGCTAAGAAACTAATCATAAGGGTAAAGGGAATGATGGAAAATTCGAGTAAAATATGAAAATGAAATTGATATAAGAATGAATTTAATCTAAGTATCACATTTATTGAATAATGACCATATTTGTTTAAATATACCTTTCTCTCTATCGTGTATCAAATTTTGAACACAATGACGATTAATATTAAAAAGTTAAAGTCGGCGTGTAGATATACGCCTTAATTACCTACCTATCTAATTTCCTAACTAGTTTCACTGCAAACATTTTAACAAATGTTGAACAATTTGAAATAAGATTCTATAGTATATAAAATGTATTAATTAGTCAAAAGTACAAAAATAAATGAAAGATGATTAGCACAATCAACATTCCATCTATTCTGGAAGGGGCGTAGTACAAAATAATAAGAAGTTTTTTTTTTTAATAAATTTTGATGCCTCCCTTTATACAGCAAACACTTGTCCTTTGCCTGAGGGGTCGCCTGGTAGAGATCACTCTGAAGTGATAAGGCCGCCCCGTTACACATATTAAAGCTGTAACTTTGTGATTTATTATTTACTTTTATATTTTATAAAATAATGTGTGTAATGAAGTGTCAAATAAATAAATAAATAAATAAATAAGTTTGTAATATTTTTAGTACTAGCGGAAAAGGAGTATTTCATACACAAATCGATTGATATTACAATTTATAATCCTACCATACAATACTAAAATACCAAATGCACTTTACAGTGTTGCCATAATCGAATTGTCATAATGTCCATTATTTTATTGAGCAGTTGAAATTAAATTTTGCTATAATGCCATGTCCCCAGAGAGGGGCGTGGGCCGACCCCCGGTATGGGGACCTTGTTTATAGCTGATTTGGGAATCTATTGATTGTCCCGTGATGGGACAGTATGGTGTGATTTTTCGCGCTGTTGTTTGTTTAATTTATTTTAGTATGAGTGTTAGAAACGGGTGTGTTTTCATTGAGTTGCGATAATAGCATAAACTCTTTTATAGTACTAGTGGTCCGCCCCGGCTTCGCCCGTGGTACATATTTCGCAATAAAAGGTAGCCTATGTCCTTTCTCGGGTATCAAAATATCTCCATACCAAATTTCATGCAAATTGGTTCAGTAGTTTAGGCGTGATTGAGTAACAGACAGACAGACAGAGTTACTTTCGCATTTATAATATTAGTATGGATTGATTGATTGTTACGGTCATGGCGTGCCATCAGCATCAATATGGGCTGATAGTGATGATGATGATGATGAATTGCTAGTATATATAGATTATTATAGATATAATATGAAGCTTGGGACTAAGGACTATATAAAGCTTCCTGCTTGAAAGTAAAATTTCAAAACTTATTCTTCAGTTGTTTTTTGGTTTGTATAGAAATTAATATTTAATAAAATATCATTGTTCGGTTTGTATTCTTACAGTTGATAGGTTTAAGTTAATATTTAAGTTAATTTTTACTAAAGCGGGAGAAAAGACATTTTTTTGTTAAAATTCAGTACAAAATATCAATCGAAAGTTGAAAGCACACAAAAAACCTTTTAAATTCCTATTAGATATTATTATACTATACTAAATCGAGTAATACTATACTAAATAGAATTTATAAGAACACTGGTTCAGACTTAAACATTTGCAAGTTAAAATTATACCAATCGTATCGACATTAAGACGAAATAAATAAATTTAGCTCACAAGTGGCTAGACCATAATAAAGAGATAAATCTAATCGGATAGCACCGCTAAGTAATTTTGTGACAGGGGTTCGTATCTTGATAAGCCAATTACGAGTGTGATCACACCCTAAGTGACTATGTACAGTCGGGTAGAGAATGTTCATTTAACAGAGTATTTTTTTGGTACAGTTGTAGTACATAATTTTGGAAAAATAATTGTGATTAAAGAATATCAAAGCTTAATATTTCAAGGTAATTTTTAATTAAAATTTACTGTTTCGTGAGCTTGAAGAGTAAAAGACATAACTGGGGAAAACATTAATAAAAAAATGGGGAAAGTTTGAAAATAATAGTAACTGTTTTCTCATTTCACGTACATTTCGAAACATTTAACATGTTTTAAATTGCTTAATCCAGAAAAAAGTAATGCAATATGAAACAAAACAATGAAAACAATACCTAGGTTTGTTACCGTTACAACAAAAAATATATATTTTACACACTTTAACTTTTTAGAAGAAGTCAAATTGGAAAATGCTTATTAGAAAATATTAATTCCAAAAAATAAGCACTTTTCACCACAACAGTCCCACGCAACAACAAGGGTGTCCATGTTTTCTGTCCCACGGGACAAGGGCTGTACCTACCCGTTGTGATGTGTTTTAGAATATGCTCTTTTACATTACAATAACATCACTTTGTGTTGCTATCTAATGCTGTATCATGGCCTACTAGATTTTACAAACTTTTGAATAAATAATAAATATTGAAAATATTTATCGCCTTTTTAACGGATATAATATTATTGCTTATATTAAAACGTTGTTAGTATAATAATGCATATAATATATTTGACATCCTTGGACATGCGGCTTTGTTTGCGTAGTTTTTATCTGGATTAAAAGTCGAATTTATTAAACTCCATGTCATAATCTACCTATAAAAAGTTTCAACCATTTCTGTAGTGTGTATTGAAAAGCAACAAACACATAGGAAATAAACATCTATTTTTTCGCCTGTCGGGAAACAAGCTTTCTATGGCCAAAATCCTAAAAAAATGTAGTTGTTTAGGTATAAATAAACCTCTGCTTTTTAAAGTTCATATTACATATTAATAATTTATTAAGTAGGATAACCTGGAACAAAGCTTGTAATCCTGTTAAGCTTAGCCCTATGTCATCTAGATTGACAATATGTTCAAGACACATGGGCTTATTGATTCATATTTTTTTTATTTTTTTTTTTATTGTACAATAGGGGAGCGCTTGGCCACAATCTCGCCTGATGGTAAGCTGAGATGTGGCCTAAGATGGAGCGCGCTTCCCTAAAATGTACCTGTTCACTCTCCTCTTGAAGACCTCCAAATTGTACTCGTCGGGGAACACAGATTCAGGAAGCATGTTCCAGTCCCTAGCGGTTCGAATAAAGAATGACGATCCGAACCGCTTTGTCCGGGTAAATGGAACGTCAACCATGTGGCGATGCCTAGAATCTGTGCGCCTCGACGAACGATGGAAAAATGGGGATGGCGGAATTAGGTCGTGCAATTCCGCAGCGCACTCTCCAAAGTGTATCCGGTAAAAAACCGATAAACTTGCCACTCTGCGACGGTGGGCGAGGCTCTGGAGTTTTTTGCCTACTAGCTCATCGTCGTTTATTAGCCTCTTGGCACGCCTCTCTATCGCCTCAAGTGTCTCCAGCTGGTATTTGGCAGATCCATCCCAGAGGTGAGAGCAGTATTCCATGCACGAACGGACCTGTGCTTGATAGAGGTTGAGCAACTGTCCCGGGCTGAAATACTGCCTCACCTTTGCCAGTATACCAAGCTTTTTTGAGGCTACTTATTTTAACTATATATTGTTATTATGAGAAAATCATGAATTGTAATAGATATTTATAATATGATACAGAGATTTTATAGAAGTAGGTACCTATTGACTGAATATTTGTATCTATAGGTAGGTAACTACATAAATCTAAATTCTATTATCGTAATTTTTACTTTAAAAAAAGTTACTTAGCCGAAGAATATCAAAACTAATGTTATAATATTATGTGCTGTTAATGAAATGTACCTTGGAATTAGCAAATACCGTATTATTTATTATGTAAAACAATTCATATAATAGCACACTTATTGACAAAGGAAAATAACCACACATCAACGTCATATCAACGAAAAAAATTTTCCTGGTTAATATTTAAACCGAAATCAGAAAGTAGCCCAGTCCTGTGTCCGTATATAATAATTATTGACTTTTTTTCTGTCTGTACGTCGGCAGGCAGAAAGCGTGACCATTGCCACACTTCCGCTATCACTAGCTGTACGAATATCAACTCTTTCACAACGCGATAAGGTTCAAAACTCTCCGCTCAAACTTGGCCAGTGTACACTTGGCAAAGAAATATTGGTGCTATTTTATTTTTTAAAGCAATTCATACTTTATTACAACGGAATAAGCATAAATTTCGTGTGATGGGATTGTAGTATATACCCATATTGTGTACGGGCTGTTTTTGTGTAATGATTTTAAGAAATAATTAGAATTAAGAATAAGTACAGTAACGCACGCCTGGTCTAGATTTCAGCTTATCTAGAATTTATATGGTATTCTTTTGTTCCATCTAGATTATTATCGGATTAAGAAATATATGTGTTGCTACGTTTTACTAACTACTAGTGTATTTAAAATGATTTTGAAATGTATTTCGACAAAAAAGGATAGAATTGTAGCAACAACACCTATTTTGCATTTCAATAGGGGATTACTAATTTATGGTTACACTACTGTAAAAAAATGAGTGACCTATGTTTTAGGGTACTTTTACATGTAAGTTTCTTTATTCAATTTTAATTTTAAGCACATTTCGATACTTTGAAGTTAAAGAAATGACATGATAATGACACTGCCTTAATTAATCACATTCATAATAGAACATAAACAATACATTTGGGTTTGTACCTAATAACAGTAATTTACATAATTTTTATAAGAAAAAAACCTTATCCCAAACAAAAATATATTTTTTTTACTTTGTGTTAAACATAGTTAGAAAACACGACAGTCACATTATTTTTTCCTCTAATAAAAATCGAACCTATAGCTAAATGATTGTAAAATACTAATCACTAAACGATCGGGGTGTTCACACAACCAGCAAAAGCTATAAGAATACAGAAATAGCCTGCATTCAGAGCAAAATTCAAAACTCGGAGGGCAAATAAATTGAAAAACAATGACTGTTTCTATTCAGCGGCGATCCCGCGGGACTAGTGATGTGCTAACATCCGGGTAAATATCCGGGTTATACGGATATTCTTCTAATTTTTATTTACTTTAGTATTATTTTTGCGTGTTTATCAACTTCTTAGACGCACTTAGGTACGTAGGTACTTGCTTTATCTTATTCATTCATTTTATTATCTAGGTACCTATTAAGTGAACTATGTGTCTAAAACGTCTAAAATTACTAAGATGCTGAGCACTTGAAAAGCATTGTATTTTCATAGATTTTATGATGTACAAAAATCTATTAAATATATCATCTATTCGATCGATTAAATAAGTTAGTTCTATAAAAATATATCTGATGAAAGCGGATTTATTCATTATACTATCTTACAGTCAGTCTAAAAAGTCAAGCATGCTCATAAGAAAACATTTTATATTAACATAAAATATTATAAATTACAATTGAAGAGTAAAGCAGACAAAACAAATTCGCAAATTAAATTCAAATAACATTAGCACATCACTAGCAGGTCGGTTTCAATTTAAATCGGACAATAGCGTCCGAGTGGTCATATCGCTGGGCTGTTGGGATTATAACACGACTACAATGTATGAATGAATTGAATAATGCCGTTTTTAATGTGATTTAATTATTGTACCTATTTGAAAATTTCAGTTTGTGAAGAGTCAAATTTGTGGATATTTTTAGGTACAAATTATTAGTCTTATAATTGGTTTAAAGGTTTTTAAGAGGTTCCTAATTCTAGCTATTAATATAATCATTTCGTCCCTTGGATATAAATTCTTGTGTGTTAAAGTTTATAGATGCTCACGCAATCACTCTCGATTATTATTTATTAGATTCTCTATCATTTCTCAGTTTATTTAGCTATTTTTTAAGACTATATTTGTCAATATAAAACTCAATTTGATGCTAATATAGTCTTTCCCATTCGATACCTGTCCGTGATGTATATCTCAATTTTGCAAGCCACATACCGAATGCACCGGTTCACCAATTATTATAATGTGGTCCAAACCAGTCCATATGCATATATTCATTATGTAGCCTGGCTCATGTTAAAAATGATTGTATTTATATATTAGAGTGGACAATTAAAGGTTGGTCATATTAAAGTGAGTGAGTTTAATATGCATCGTTTGGTGGAAGCAAACCCGCCACCTAAAGGCATCTATAGAGGTCTCTGAATATGTGTTGTGTGTGTTAGTAACATGAATAAAAAAATCATAATAAATACTTAAATCAACATCCATCAACATATATTACAGTAGGTACGTTAATAACACAGTTGATAGTAAAAGATGTGTCGGTGAAAATATGTACAAGTACAGTATTATTCTTAATCTTCTTATTACTGTTTAGAATAATCCATACTAATATTATAAATGCGAAAGTAAGTAAGTCTGTCTGTCTGTTACTCAATCACGCCTTAACTACTGAACCAATTTGCATGAAATTTGGTATAGAGATATTTTGATACCCGAGAAAGGACATAGGATAGGTTTTATCCCGGAAATCCTACGGGAACAGGTTTTTTTGAAAACGCGGGCGTAGCCGCGGGCGGAAAGCTAGTTACTTATAAATAAAACTACGTTGACATCTAACTGATAACTCTAATTATATTCCTCCAAAATTTGTAAAACACATCTCGAAATATATACACTGTTATTCCAAAATGACACACACACACAAAACAAAAGAACAATAGTGTATGACATAAGTGTAATGTCTAACGGATGGACAAGCTGCGCGCGCGCAGCTCGCGCGGCGGAACGACGTGATTTATTGTATGAACTATGAATCATTATGTGGAAATTTTCCAGATCTCCTATTGCTTTTCAGCTATTCCTTCTCAAAATCCCGCTATGTACGTTTTGAAGGTTATAACTATGTTTAAGAAAAGTGATTTACAAATGACATTTTCGAATATCTTCTTATATATAAAATTCTCGTGTTCGATTCGATTCTCATGAAATTTTCTGTGCATATCGGGTAAGTCTGAGAATCGGCCAACATCTATTTTTCATATGTACCACGGGCGAAGCCGGGGCGGAACGCTAGTATTTTATAAATATCATGTGAATGTGTGCCGTATGGTGTACCTAAGTAGATGTAAACTACGTTGTTATCATTCTGCCCTATTCTTAATTCCTGGCCTAAATTGTCAAGGTGTCCCGTACCACTTATTTTTCTCTCCTCTTCTTTTCGAGCTTATATATGCTTTTACGAGTCGTATTTATTTATTTTTGGGAAACAGTCATATTATATGATAGCGTATTAGCTGTCTGCTGATGTTACAAGGCATTTCTTTTCACCCTACATTTCTTGAAAGCAAAGTCAAACAGAATCGTCTTACCTACTTACCACCTACTTACGCTCTACAGAATCTAAAAGGCTTACCTAGACAGAATCTTC
>CAJQZN010018983.1:0-18449 GCA_907164685.1 Colias eurytheme | reverse complement strand
AGAGTTAATTTGATTGTGGTAACAGTCTATTTAAATATTTATTCACTATATCTTATTACATTTTTGTAAATCAATTTAGGCATATTACATTTGTATGCTCGATAACTTACTGAATTATTTATGTGTAAGTGAAAAGAAATATTTCTTTAATAAAATGTAATTTCTTTTATTATTCAAATTGTATATAAACGTTTATAATATTTATTTATGCATCTGTAATTAGTTTTTAATACATTGAATTCTTTAGTTTCCACCCATTATTTAATATCCTGAAGTCTTCCTTTCCAAGACTTGATAATCAATAAGCAGCTATTTTCAAGGATATTCTGTAATATAAAATGGGCTTAAAGCCTGCAATATGTTAACAAAATGTGTATGTCAAGGATTGTTTTCAATGTGTTCTCAATTTCATATTATATTTTTTTTATGTATTACGAGTGCGTATTATTACGATGTAAGCTTTTTACTAAAAGTTTAATAAAGAAATTTAAATTTAAAAAAAAAAGGTGGATTTCTATCAAAAAGCAAATTTTATAACGATTGTAAGAATGTTCTATTACATTCCGCCCAAATATCCGTAAAGTCGCACTCTAAAAATTATTTATTGAAAATTTTATGACTGCAAGTTATTTCTCTAAATAAATAAGAATAGTTCTGTAGTCCAGTTATTTTAGGCATGTTAAACTCCCACCAGTAAATTCATAGCAAGCTGAATTTTTTAAATACCTTTATTACGGTGTTGTAGACAAATTTTCTAGATAACTTTACTACAAACAATGTTTATATTTACTATTGTTTATGATATATACCTCTTAGCAATATATAGTTTATAAATTATTTAGCCTGCACGATTTCAATGTCAATTCTATACATCTTCATTACAAGGCTTTCAGGTACTTACACAAAAATTCAGCTTACTAGAAAATTTTCCGTAGTTGAAACCTACAATGACTGGATTTTTAAGGCAATAAAATAAAACATTTATTATAAAAATTGACTTTTATTTCATACTTAAAACTAATATAATTTTTTTTACATTGAATACATCAGAAAACCATATTTTATATGTGTATTTTTGTGTAAAATTGCTTATATATATCCCATTGAGCCCCAAGTGGTCCGATCGGTCCACGAAACAATAGATTTTATATTGTGTCTGTGGTTCCGGGGCCTGAGTTAATATACGATTTTTCAATTCAGACAAAATGGTCTCTTTTTTTTATTTATAGAAATAAAATGAGATCATATTTCATTAAATTAAAAAAATTGTCCAATTTCTATTAGGTACTTTTCATTTTCTTTCGCTCTGTAAAAATTTAGATGCAAGTTTAATTATATATTTATTAACACTTGTCTCAAGGTAATTGATGCTAATATAATATAGCAACAATAATTATATACATATATAACAACAAGTCTATCATATTCATGAAGATAGAAATCATACTTGATTGGTTCTAATTTCTAAATTCTATGGGATACGATCCAACTAAGAAGTGTCATGTTAAAAATGCGAATTACTTATAATATTTTTTTACATTTTAATATCGGTTTATTTTATTTTGTCTGACTCCTACATCAAATTTAAATACAAACGTCTGATTGTTATTATTTATACATTTGAATAAACATTAAACACCTATACTAACTACTACGTCAATAAATGTCACTGAATCGTTCCTATTCTTAGTTGGATCGCACAGTTGCACTTGAGTTAGGTACTTTATTATTATGATATAGTCGAATCTCTTAGTATTTCTATAAGTCGTAGTCTTACTTCTATACAATAATATAAATCGTTTATATATTATTATTATTAATTCATAATTTGTATTGGCACTATATTATTAATTAATCTTATGGCATTCATAATTCTATTTAAGTTAATAATTGAAAACAGGTATTAGGTATTTAGGAAACAGAAACATTAATAAAATAAATTACAAAAATTTATTGAATTAGGATGCCTTATTAGTTGAGTATTGTTGAAAAGAAATGGCTTCGTCAATTTACCAATGCTCGAAGTTTTGTGATATGCTTGGGCAATCGGCATAATCAATAATATTCCAGGAAATCGGATTATATCAAATTTTATTTTGTATGGAAGTTCATTTAAAATACCTTCAGAGAATAGGAGCCACAAGTGGAACTCTTTCAACATATAACAACTGTACTTACGTTCGGGAAAAGCTAATTATTATTTCTTGGCATAGGTAGTTAATACAAAACTGCGACCGTTTGTTTGTATATAAAATGACGTGTATCTACAAAATAAAAAAATATACGAGCTTAATCGTTATTACTTTATTAGTTGAGAAGGCACAATTAAATAATTTTTTTTCCTCAACACAGCTACTAATAGATTTTTAAATTCTTGCTAACAGTGACATCAGTTTTTCTAGAAACTTGGCACAAATTGACGCAGAAAATATACAATTCTAACCAAATACTATAGTCGTCATTTGTTTAAAATAATTTTCACTTAATCTAATCACTAAGAGTATCCACATCGATATCTTCGTTGTCCTCGTTGGCGGTAGAGTCCGGGTCCCGCCCGCTCCCGACCGAGTTGATGCCCGCTCGACCCTCTTTCGTGTGCCGCCATTTCATGCGACGGTTTTGGAACCACACTTTTACCTAAACACAAAGGATAAAATATATTTTACTAACTACATTATTTAGAATTAATAGGTTCTTAAGAATATTTGGAGAATATATAGGATTTCAATTGATTTGCAAAATAGAAAGGTATGAGAGATTAACGCAACAAAAACAAAAAATAAAAAGAATATTGTCGCCTATAGGTATGTATTATACCTACATAATATTTTGGTACCTAAAATTGCATATTAAGTTTCTTGTTAAAAATAAGCTGAGAAAGGAAAAACGTAATAGAATTCGTAATTAACTATTTTTTTTTAATTTTCTTAATGAACACTCATCTCTAATGTGAACACGCCACAATTAAAAAAAAGAATATTGTTGTTGTTCTTAAGATAAATACTCAGTTGCCATTACATTTCAATTCCGCGATTTAATTCAATTACTAATCGGTATAGTTATTAGAAAATTATTAAATACTAGCTGCGCCCCGCGGATTTACCCGCATTGCTCCTTTCCTGTTGTTCTTAGCGAGATGATATAATTATATGCCCTATAGTCTTTCTCGATAAATGGGCTATCTAACATCGAAAGAATTTTTCAAATCGGACCAGTAGTTCCCGAGATTAGCGTGTTCAAACAGACAAACGCTCTTCGGCTTTATAAAATTAGTATCGATTTACCTGAGCATCAGTCAGCCCCAACGTAGCAGCAAGCTGCCGCCGATCAGGCTTCGTGATATACTTCTGTATTTGGAACCGTCTCTCTAACCCTTTTCTCTGCAAATTGCTGAACACTGCTCGTGACCAGGACCTTTTCCTTTTGCCTGTGGACGTGACGTCACAACGAGGGGTTGAAGAGTGCGGCGGTGATGATGATGGAAGTGGTAATCGGTAAACTGTAAAATAAAGTTGGAATTAGAATACGTATAGAGTATAGACTGGGATTTTTTTCATATAGGTACCTAAGTATTATGTATTAAGTTCCTTTGTCCGCTAACTTTTTGGTAACTACATGAATTTAACTATAGAAAATTAAGTCATTAATTATAGAAAATAAAAATTATTGCAGCTTTTTTAATTTACAGTTGTCACTGAAACTATTTTTATAGTAGATAGAAATCACTACATAATTATACACCAACAATGGAGTCAATGGATAACGATTTTCTTTGAAGTCTAGGAAAGTTTTTGGTATAGTAGGTACCTACCTATAGGTACTTATAATTTGTTAAGCTTTAGACAAAGTAGGCAGAACGAAACCACGAACGGAAAGCTTTTTATTACTGTATTAACTTAAAAATAAATATTATCTACCTAAATATTAAGTACTTACCTATGTTATTAATTAATAAGCTAGGACTACTACAGTAAATAAATTAATACCTAAACATAAAAACCCGATTGGATCTTATCAAGGATCTTATACATAGGTTTATATTATTAGTAGGTACAGTTTTATATTATCTGTAGTGTTAATAATTAATAATTTCCTAAATGTCTAAATACAATAATACCTGATACGGAGAGCTTTTGGATAACACTTTCAGAGACACGTTGCAACGTGTCTCTGAAAGTGTATTACACCAACGCGTTGGTGTAAACGTGTAAGTAAGGTTTACCGTCGCAAAAATCTCCTTTGAAAATTTGAAATTATTCTAATTTTCTTCAGATATTGGTGTCCGATAAAGTTATTATTGCGTAATTATAAATTTATATCGGTAGAAGGTATGATTGATTGAAATGGGATAAGTAGGACCTACATAAGTGAAATTAACGGAAATAGGGAAAAATTTGAACCGCACTATATAAACAACTCAATGATTAGTCATTGTATCTATTAATTATGTTGTAGGTATAACGGTGCATTTACCTACATCATACGAGAAAATGCTTATTCTAACCTCGCTATGTCAAATTCTTTTAGTGTAAACAGGCGTAGCGCATTATTTCGTTGTTCTTAGCGCGTTCGCAAAGATTCTATGCAATGTTCTAATACTGAACAACACTGAATACGAGTTTCCGTTTATATTATACTAGCTTTCCGCCCGCGGCTTCACCCGCTTTGTCTAAAACCTAATAAATTATATGCTAAGACCTTCCTCTTGAATCACTCTAAAAAAACCGCATCAAAATCCGTTGCGTAATTTTAAATAAGCATACAAAGGGACATAGGGACAGAGAAAGCGACGAAAAGAATTATCGAAATCGTTTCAGCCGTTCTCGAGTTATGCGCTTACCAACACATTTTGCGATTCATTTTTATATATGTATAAGATTATCACAACTTAACGTTCTTACTTACCAACTAGATTAAATGGATAATCAGTTTTTCTTAAAACTAATACTCGCATTTTATACAAGTATAAAAAGCGGATTTATTACATAAATCCGCTTCTCTAGCACATAATTTATGCACAACTAAGTATGATACAATTTACATGCAAAGGTAAGTTGTAGATCTAAGAATAGATATCTACTTATTTAAAACTGTCCCTGACAAATCGTCACGAATCACGCTACTTTCAAATTCAACCTTATAAACCTATTCTAATAAATTTACAAACTGTATAGTAGATACAATGTTACCTACAATCATCTACACTCTACAATAAAGAGTGGAACTATTCATGATGGGTACCTAATAAGTTACAACTGTTACATAAACCAAATTCTTTCAAATAAATCCCCGAAGCAGAGGGTATATTGTGTTTCGTGCTGAATCTCAAAGATTTTCATCGTCAGGCGTAGGTATAGAATTTTATGAATTGCAACTTGCAACTTGATTATATGTAGGTAATATCTCATTTTTTTCCACTCACTTTTAAAAAAGAATGTATCTTGGTAAGTAATTAAAACATCATATTTTGAATAAGGTAGGTAGTCAACGAAATAATTTAAGTCAGCGCCGGGTAGAGTTTAGGTATGGGAATTGCATATAAATCTTAGACCTAGGTATAACTAACTCAAATATTTTATTTAGTTAAAGTTTAAACATATTTTACTGTAGATTTTGAACGAATTTTATTTTAAAATAACGTTAAGAAATAAATCAAAAAGAGCTCTACCTAAAAAAAAAACTAGATCCGGAGTTAAAAATACATTACCTATTAGTGTAATGATTGTGGTAATAAACATTGGTGTAATATCTATCATTCGTTGTTTTAATAAAAAATATTTAAATACGAGTACTTGACAGTTTCATACAACATTGGTAAAGGTTGTAGAGACTAGAGTGTAGACTGCAGTAGTGCTGTCATAAGAAATCTTAATAACAAGTGTTATTTAGATTTCTATGAGTGCTGTAGTGCCCCATTGCTTGGTTAATAATAATAATACATTTTATTTAATTTTGATTTGTCGACTGTAACATATTTAAACTTATATTTTTGTTCTATATTCTTATCTATAATTTTTTTTCTTTGTTCATATGAAAGTCACGATATGTTTGTGTTTATACCTATTGTGATTTAGATATTATCAATTATCATCATCATCAGCCATTACTCTTTTATATTAACTATATTCCCACTACAGGGACACGGGCCACCACGCTGGCCAAGTGCGTTTTGGTTTAGATATGCTCACTGCTCAGGTAGGTTATAGGTATTTATATTTTATGCAATGTAGGTATCTACTGAGATAATAGGCCTATATAAAACGGAATAATACCTAAAGGCCTGCTTTCCCTTTGAAATGAGATATTACATATTTTTTTTAAATATAAAAAATTAATTGCTGTTCATTAATCTCGCTAAAACTCAACCAAATGAACGGCCGGGCCGCTGTAAATCAGTAGATTATTTAAATATACCTAATGTAGGTATCTAACTACATCTAATAGTAAGGACTGATGTATAATTTATCTAAAATAAGTAGGTACCTAAGGTAGATAATGTACCTAATCAATTAAGTAGGTTGACATAAAATTAAATCAGCAATAACATAAATAAACAATGAATAAAACTCGTTGACTTACAAATTAGTCAACAAATCCGCTTTGTGTGGTCACAAATTATAGTAAACGTTTAGCTACATCTATAAAATATAAATAAAACAAATACTCAGTTGATTTTATGCTAAAGATATTAAAATCCCAAAATATTCATTGAGTTATCCGATGTCCCATAAAGTCTTATTTACGGTACATGTAAGCGATCAAAAGTAAACGTATCAGTGTCGCCTCTAACACTTATTAAAAACGAAGACGACGTTATTGTTAACTTAAATACCTATCTTTAAAACATTAGAATATAAATGAGCTATTCATAGGCGTTATTGGTTTGTAAAGATTTAAAGTTAATATGAAAGCTTTTCCTATAAGCTTTATGAATAGGTACCTATGTGCTTTTATGAATTGATTTAAAACAAAACCTTTGTGTTTATTAACCGTGCTTATTTAGGTATTTATAATAATAATTAGCTATTTCATAGACAAAGAGAACGGAATTCCAACACAGTGCCTATGGTCAGTGTGAATGGTAAATCCGACTGTGCTTGTAGGAGTTCGAGTTGTAGGAACTTACTAAATATGTTCATTGTTTGGGAAATGATTTTTAATCAATTTTGTGTAAGATAATGATAGGTAGATAGACCTAATTTATCGCAATTTTTGATTTTTATCGTGCTAACTGCTTGACCAGGCTTGCCCAGGTTGGATTGGGATCGGGATGGGCATTTGGTGGAGGGCCTGGAAACGGGCAAATGGCAGAGGGCCTGGAAACGGGCAACTGCTGGGCGGGACGTGCGAAAGATTGCGAATGTGTAGGTACCCGCATCCCGTCTAAAGCAGCTGCAGCGCGTTGGTACACGGTGGGGTTTTGATCGGTAGGAATCCGACATAACCCACGGCTCCTATTCCCCGGGAGCCGTAGGTATCTTAGGCAAGATTTCCCAACTTGGAAAAAAATAAGTTTGTATTGGGATAGTAAAATAGGTATAGGTACATACCTACTCTATCACAGACTCTACATAATATATATGTTATTCAATAGACATGTAAGTAGTTTTCTGACGATAAAAAAATGTATTAAAATTAGTCGAGTAACTAAGTAGTTATTGTTTTAAAATAGGTTTAGTAAACTTCTTAATACTAGGAAGCATTCCTTAGATAGGTAGGTATATATTTTTGTATTTTTGGGCAGGAACATTATGTTGTTTTTGTCTTTCTTTGCGAAAAATAAGTTCCTACCTAAGTACCTATTAATTACCAATATACGTATGTCAAAATGTAGGTACCCAAGTGCAGATACCTAACTGAGAACTAGCTTTAGATAGCTTAAATACCTAACAATGTTTTATTTTTGAGTCATAGACCCTAAGCATAGACCATAGTCCTTCCTAATACATTTAATAACACACCTGTAGTAGGCCTCAACGCTGGATGCAAATGAGCATAGGGTAAAGGTAGCTGGAGCTGCAGGAGAGACGGTTCGTCCCTGCAGCACCTGTACAGAGCCGCGACACATCCAGCACAAGGCGGCTCCTGCAGCCTCGTCTCCGACACCTGCGCACTCGAATCATTGTTCCCCAATATACTATCCACACTAAACTTCAACTTCGACGAGTTAACTTCACTGTTCACCGACGTCATGACTACATCACCACAATGTACTAGCCGACGCGAACGCAACTGAAAAACTGAGAAGTTCCGAGCACAACTTTCGTCGCAAGCGCAGGCGATGGGCGTGGCTTGTTTAATGAAGCGTTGCGATTGGACACAGCCAAATGGGCGTTGCGCTGGAGTGGTTTTATGCTGAAGTGACTGATGTTACAAACACTGCAGTTGTTTACAGTAAAGTGGCTCTTTTATGTGTTTTATATGGGCTTTGCAGGATCAATTTAATTTTATTACTCGGTTAAGTTTGCGCCATTTGTCAGTCTGTTGACGTTATCTAGCTACAGACTGCTCGCTAGCTAAATATTATAGAGAATAATGATGTAGATACTTTTAATATGTTGTGAGTGGGTTGTATCTAATTGCTATCTGGATTCCTAAAAATAAAAATATGTTTTGCAGTTTTGAAAGTGGCATTTTTCGGTAATTAATATTTGCCTATAGGTATGGTTTCTGAGAGTTGCGACAAGAGAGAATCATTTCAAATTCATCTATTAGCCCATTAATAAAAAATTACATAATGATTGAAAAATCATGATCAATACTAATCCATAAGTACCTACTTAATTTCACTTCGATCTTCCATTCCATATTATACGAAATAATTCAGAAGAAGAAGAAGAAGAAGAAACCGATTCAGATGAAATTTTTCCCATAGGTAGGTATCTACCTACCATGGGAACGAGAGCCGGGTGAGATGTGGGTTTTATTTTGACTAAGTTTGTAATCTCCTAGAACCTAGGGCAATCATAAATAATTTTCATTTAGTCAATGCACATGATATAATATGTATAGATACATACATAATAATATAATAATATATGGTAAAAACTACCAGTATATTATATTACATATACGTACTATAATGTGGTTCCTACTAGAGTGCAGAACTCTACATAACAACGAAATTGGACAGTAGGTGAAAATTGTAAGAAAGTAATGCCATAATAAAAAGGTGATGCACCTATCTTCTGAATTAGTTTACTGACTGAAGTCTGAACATACAAAGCTGTGTAGCTTTATAATATAAACTGCTACTTTTTGCATTTCCCACTATATTTTATTCCATTTTTTAAAAGCAACCGAGCCGAAATTGAGTGGAAAAAAGTGGAACATCTACCTACCTACCTAAAGGTCTTAGGTATTGCAGTCATTATGTTAATTATCTAATTTCCCTACTCCGATAATTTTGTGTTTGAGTTTGAGTTAAATGAAATATTACTGTAGGTAGGTACCTAGTAACACTGCAACTGTAGTCTCCGTAAACAAAGTGTTGTTTTACCACAAATATGTTATTCCTATAAAGGTATATATATAGAGTATTTTATAGTAAGTAAGTACTTGCATGATAAAAAAAAGTGTGTGCGTGTAACCTTTACGCGCGATTGAAGTAAAACTTCTTTGGCGTTGACGACATATATCACTGAAATGATTAAATATTAACTTAAATAAATAAATATTATATTATAATTTAATTATATTTATTATTCATGTGCTTTACAAAGATTATTTAAATGTTATATTAATATTATTCATTCGAAACAGGTAATTGAATGTCATCATAATTTCTTACGTACGAAATTATAGGTTTGTGGTAACTATAATGTGAAACATAAATTTTACTCTCTTGCTACTTTTCTTGAAAATACAGCATCTATCGTTGTACCGAAACGCGTTGTTGAATGAAGTCGAGAAGTATTCATAGATAAATCAAATTTTTCTTCTAAAAAATCAATTAACGGCTGAGATTCCTGAGAGCGAAAATTAACATTAAAATCTCCAGTTAGAATCATCGGTAATTCATGATAATTACTATTTAAAAGTCGAGAACCTTCAATTGTGAAGTGAAGTAATTGCTGATGAATAAATTTTATGATATTTGTCAGGCTAGTATTTGTAGAAATATAAATAACAACGATAATCACAGGTTGGTCATTCGTATTAACACATCGAACCAAGGCGATGTCACCAATTTGTGAAACCTCATCGGAAATTTGTGATAATATAGTTGGTGAAATATTTTGAATTGGTGTTACATTGTTCAGTGTATCTGTAGATGAATGATATACAGCTACTCCACCAGCAGTTGAGTTGGGTCGTTTGTATTGGGTAACGCAATAAAAATTTTCAATAAGAATTTGTTCGTCATTTTTCATCCAAGTTTCGGAAAATAACAGCAATGTGGACCTTTTTAATACTTTATCATTCAGATCAGAAACATGAGCACGTAAACTTTGGCAGTTGAAGGAAAATAGTGTAATGTTACTCTCATTTACAAGGTTATATAATTCTTCCTGTTGTGTTATTAGGCGAGAATTTGAAAGTCTTTCAAATTCACACTGTAAATCAACTATTCCCCCTGGACGCTTTCTTCCATGATAAAATTTGTTGTCATCGGTGTTTGAGACAATGAACAATCCATTTATATCAATTACTCGTGATAATGCTACATATAACAGCTGCTGACTGTGACTTTTATTGTATTCATAAACGATTTGATCAAAAGTACCACCTTGATGTACTTATGTATTGTAAGCGCACAACCAGATACTAATGGAAAGTGATTTCTCTTTGCAAATATTGTCTTATTTCTATTCATTGGTACAGATGACGATCTTCGTAAAATTGGGACTGCTGTTCTACTAATGTTTAGAGTTTGAATATGATGGGCAGCTTTTTTCCTAATTTTCTCTCCTATCTTACCAGGAAACTCAAGCCATAAGCGTATGATGTTATCACTGTCATCACGTTCAATATACACTAACTTTCCAACACAACCGTTGGCTAAGCCATCAGATACATCAATATTGGTTGTAATAATGTAAAATTTGTTAAGAACTAATATGATTTCATAAGGCGATCCTCCTGTATCAATAACTGACATTTTATGAAATTGTTGGCGTACATAATATGCTTCTTGTTCAACTGAATGACAACCTATATACATATCTGTTGCTATGGATACTACTTTGTCTTCAGCAATATTTAAAATAGATTGATTATAATCCGCAACATGTTTATTTTTATTTTTAATTTACTTATTTTAAAAGTAATAAATAAACAAGTATATTTAGAGATTTTCAAAAAATTTTGCAATTTAAAATAATGTTTTTAAAACTGTTGAATTTTTCATTCACTTTGCTATTCACAATTGATCCGTTTGAAAATTTGAAAATAAATAATCCTAATTGATTATGATATTTGCCACTAGCTGGCGTATAAGTCAAGAAGCGTGTAGTATATGACATATACTTACAACCAATCAGAATTATTATTTTTAAATGGCGGAAACTACGCAGACTACGTAAGCGTTACTTCCGTCAGAAAAAAAATCTGAGTTACTCCCTAGTCGCGCCTAAAGAAGTTTTACTTCAAAAACATGAATAGGTACCTACAATCTACATATAGAGTAGGTATAGATATTTATACAATTTAAACGATTTAATATTTTTTTGGCATGGCCGCGGTGTGGTTACAGACATTCGGATTATGATTTATTGGAGATATGTATATCTACCAAGCACCTAGGTTTGGCCTACGTACCTACCTAGTACCTACCTACTAGGTAATAACTAAGTAGTCATTAAAAAGTAGAGTAAAATAAATCATCACCAGGTACCTAAAGGTACCTAAAGGTGTTGAATTTCGGTGAAAAGATTAATCGAATTCGTTTAATCCATGTAGAAATCATGACTGCCCGATTTCCTTCTCTTAGGTACTTACCTAATAGGTACCTAACCTGTTTCGTGCCACACATTAAAAATCTTCAAATACCAAACGTTCCATATTATTTTAATCGAATACCTGCAATATCGATCAATTCCGACCAAATGTTCCGAACGTAAACTCGATTACAGTTTAGTTTATTTTGCTTGTCAGAGAGCACCTGTACCTACTCCGTCTAGCTGGCCCGATATAGATGCAATCATTACAAGATTGTATACAGATTACTGAGATTGTATAGGAAGCCGTCTGCTATTGTTTATTCGATATGAGCGTTCCTGAACTGAAGTATAAGTGTATCTAATAAAAGAATAACCATGATTATCTTTTATGCATACCTAAGCGTGTTAATTAAAGTTAGGTTGTGTTGATGATATTGTTCGCTAGACTCTCACCTAGATAATAAATGTCATACATTTATGTTAGAAGTAAGGTTAGAGCCTACTTACGAGTTTCCGTCGGTCAAAAAACTAAAAAATATTTTACAGAAAGTCATGTTTAAATATCCAAGTTTCACTACAATTAGGTACCTACATCTAAGTAATATATTGTATCTGTTAATTAAATCCGAATCTTGACACCCATTATGATACTTATTTGCGGTTTGCCTGAACTCTTTCATCTCCCTTAGGTAGATATATTAAATCCTCGGTCATTGGAGTAGGTTTTTAGCAGGCTGAGTAAAATAAAACCTAGGGCGGCACTATAATTTGAATATAATTAGCTTATCCTATATTCAAATTATTATTTCAATATTCAAAATCATAACTTTTAATTTGTAATGATGTTAAAGGCCAGTGTTCACAAATGTGATAGCAAATTCGCCACTTGTACTTACAGGATTACCTATGACTGATTTTAATTAATTCGTCTAATATTAACTGTTATGATCATGTAACCTAGGTGTCTGAACTTATCTCCAGACTCTATTCGACATGAAGATGAATTACACACAGCAGAAATTTCATGTTAATGCCTGTAAGATCAAAAAGCTTTAAATTGTATAACATTTGTAACATGTGCATCTTATTAGCATGCAGTTTCAATCTAGAGTACGTATACTTTTGTTGCATACACGGAGAAAGTCAATTGATTGAATATTAAAATATAAAATCAAATCTTACAAAATTATACCTACATTAAACAAAGCTGGTGTAAAAAAAATGTATTGTCTAGGATAATAAATTTTAGTATTTTTGTTAGATATAATAAGTCTCCCAGCTCTCTACCCCCCATAACCTGTTGTTTCACTACTTACGGGACACCCTGTATAGTGACAGGCAGGTATGTATACGCATTAATTTAAATCTTAAAACTGAGAAGAATCTGCATCTTCATATTATTGACTATTATTGAACTGTGAAAATCGCTATCTTATAGTCTCGCCGCCTCGGACCATAAGCTAGTACAAAATATTAATGAGTGCATGTAATTAATCAGCATTAATCTAACTAAAAAATGAAAAATAAATATAGTTTGAAAAACTAGAAAACACGCTTTCAAGATAGATAAAACTAAAAAGTAAAATCTAGGAATTAAACAATAACCACACATATAGAGGGTATAGGTATTAAAACATAGTAGTGTTGTGAAAAAAGCGTGGGGCGCTTTTCAAGAGCTGACGATACACGACACCCCTTTGTCATGGAGTTAGGCGTCGATTTTCGTATATACTATATCGATTTTCGTATATACGATGTCGTTATATTACTAGATTTCCGCCCGCGGCTTCGCCCGCTTTTTCAAAGGAAAACCCGCATCCATACCTGAATAAGTACCTAACTACACCATAGGTACTAAGAAATAAAGAAAAAATAAGAAAACTATTACTTAATGACTAATGTATCGTTAATTAAAATTAACTATGTATTTCCCAAAATATAGTTAGAATTATACATTTATATAAATTAGTAGGTACGGAGTACCTAAATTATCATTCATAATATTACCTATATCGCTTTCAAAATGATTTCTTTTTAAATTGAACATAGGTCCTACTTGTGAGAATAATATTGGTTTATAGTTATAGCCAATACTTAAACGATCGTTCTAAACAAATGTTTCGTCAATAACTGACTAATTAAATTAATTTATCGCTATTAAAATCCTGAAATCAACATAAACGGGTGCATCGAACGACTTTCCCGCGCTATTCTAAAACCTAATAGCTTTCAGGAAATCACGTGTTCGGAAGATTTATTATAAGTACGTACCTACTGTTTATATGACAATAAAAAGATTTCTTGATCGTCCACCGGGATACGCTGTCGTTTTTTAGAAATGAAAAGTGAGGTAAGTCCCATTTTAATAGGCACGCTTTTAATTTTTAAAACGGTTTCAAAAAGATATCCTTTTAATAATGTGGCAATGAAAAATCTCAATTTGTTTTTTTTTTTTAGATTGGACAGGATACTATTGATAGATAGATGGTCAAAAAAATATTTTTTAGACCATTCTATTAGGGGTTTTGGAGTTTCTTATCGCGCGCTAAGGGTAGGTACTAGGGGAGCGTCACAAAAATCCTCATGTCACTGTCTCTTCTCTCTTGCTCTCCGAGCGCTTCGCAATATAGCAATTATTTCGTGTATTATTTAGGTAGCATTCCTTCCCTTTATTTCTTTTATCATTTAAATCCTAAATATTGTTAATTTATTTAACCACATGTATGATGGACTAATAATACTATAATACTTATTTCAAAACGAAAGGAACTTCAAATCGGGACACCTCAAACATTGTTTTTTAATTTTCTGTCTTTTTTTTAATTAATATTGTTGTACATTTGAAACGACCCTACCCGAATACCTACCGACAAATAACTACGTATAATAGATTTTTTTGAAAAACTAAAAACATATATTTATTAAATAGACATCATTATAGATTCTACTATTGTATCGTTGTCTATCATTGAAACCATAAACCTTCTCAGGTCAGACAGTGAAGAGTCACTGTATTAAGTAATTTAATTGCAAAATACCATTTAAAATAAAATCTTTGAGCTTCCTAAAGTGGACTTACCACATTCAACCCAGTAGCTATGTGCCAACTGCCAGTAGCCAGTTGGATCATTAGTCGGAATAAGTAGTTACGTCAATAAACACAATAACATCCTTTGGGGAGCGATGTCCGACCAAGTTTGTTTAATTTGGTTTTATATTTGGACTTAATTTATGGGAGTTCCTTAATAGCTGTGACGATTTGACATACTTAGAAGACTCGTTTTCAAGTCAAGATTTTTTTATGAACACTCTGTGCCAAGGCTTTCATAATCCTATAAACTTATAAATGTTTCATTTATGCATTAGAATTTATAAAGTATCCATATCCAGTCCATGTGGCCAATAGGGGAGATGGGCCCAAAGGGGGAAAATTAAAAAAAAATGAAGTTTGAAAAGAAGTTAATCCATTTATTTTTTGCCAAAAGTTCCATTAATAAATACTTTTGAATGCTAAGTGGTTAAATTTGTCAAAAGTTAAAGTATATAATAATTATTAACAGATTACTAAAAGCCTACGATTGCCCGCTTTGCCCGAAGGGGAGGCCTAAAGCGGGCTTTCGTTTAGGGCAAAACGGGCAGTAGTTGGGTAAAGCGGGCAGGCCTGGATTTAAACAGTAGATTTCAAAATATACAGCCACAAATAATATATACAATAATAAATAGAGTAAAAGACACAAAAATATTTTATAAGTTATGTATTTCAAACAGTCATACAATTATTTTTAAATGAATATATGAAACAAAGGAACTTCTTAGGAGCTTTAAACTTTTAGGTACAATATTTCCAGATATATCTGAAATAATATTTAAAAAAATAACGCCCTGTTTACAGTCTATCATTATTTAGTCTCTAATAAGCGATACAATTATTTCATATATATATTTTTTTATAAATCCTAAAATAATGTAATAGGTAGGTATACAAGTTCCAAAAATTCTTGTTTAGACAGCCCGTAAAATAAAGAGTCCATGTGGAATACGTATTCCAAAAGCTCCATTTCTTGTTCCGTAGAAAAGACAGTGAGTAGTAAACCTACCAAGCTTTACATTACACGAACCCAATTTAAGATGTCTGCAATGTCGTTCTTGGAATCCCATATTTAGTTGTTACTTTTTTGACAGGTTTTCCTAACTCTTGCACTTCTCGTTTTGCTTGCTGCATAGTTGAGCGTTGCCATGAGGCTTGTGAAGTTTTACGCTTATATTTACGCCGTTTATAAGCGGTCATCTGAAAGGAAAAAGCAAATTAACAAAAGAATGTAGGTAACATTTTAGCGGACGGGGCAAAGCGGGCGCGTGCCCGCTTTACCCTGCCCGCTTTGCCTTTTTCGACATTTGAAAGGTTCAGACGAAATTCTACCTCAAAATTTTTAGACACGTGGATTTTTATCTTATTTTTATGGAACCAAAATATGGCCAGATAGCCACTTAATAACTAACAAATTTTGGTTAAAGGATTGTAAACACCAAAATAAAAAGAACACATATTACATACCTTGCAAAATTTTTCAAAAATCGTCGAAAAACATTTATTTGTTGCAGCTTGTAAATGCGTGCTCGCAAGCGAATCCAACGACTGCCGCGAGGTGGGAGGGGTGTGGGGATCGTGCTCACGAGTCGCGCGCGCGCCATTATTTAAAATTCCGATACTATACTGAGTGCCCTCTTTAGGCTATGTGCCCACTTTAGGCCCCTTTCCCCTATCCAATCAATAATTCTAAATTATAAGTACCAAAATCAAAAGTACAGTATCTATAGAATTCGGTATAAATATCAGTAGAGGTCAGGTGCATGTTGGTTTGGAAATTTTAATATGTAATAATAGTTGATAGTTGAATAAAGATGCATCTGCCTCTTCTCAATCAACTGCCATATAAGAATACATATTTATTAAACCAATAAGATCACTATGGGATAACTATGGGAACCTAAGGTTGTGAACAACTTACGATTCTACCTTCGATGGAAATTTATTTCATCTATACATATAATAAAATCGTAGGAAAGTCAAAACTGTACATTGAATATTTTTTTAAAAGAATACATAATCCATGATCTATAATCGATATAGAAGCCAAAAATATAGTTTTTAGAATTTTTGTCTGTTTGTCTGTTTGTCTGTTTGTCTGTTTGTCTGTATGTTTGTCCGAGCTAATCTCGAAAAGTACTGCATAGATTGACTTCAAATTTTGCATGAATATTACTAACAGGTCGAGTGAGGTTTTTTTAAACATATTATCATGCTATCACCTCCGGGGGAGGAGCTGTGAACCTTTACTTTTCTTACGTATTCCGTGTACTACGACAGCGTACAATCTAAAGACTCATGTTTAAATGTTGTTTTTGAGTAAGCCATGCTATTATCTAGCTTTACACTATAAAAACTACGTCATTTACGTAATTTGGGCTGAGAAACTGTTTAATGAATCTTAGTACTATAAAGACAAATTTGATTCAGCGCCATCTATGAGATTTCGTAAAAATCAAATCAATTTACATGTTAACACTACTGAACACAATGTTAAAAATTAATAATTTAAATATAATTATGTTATTTATTTATTTAACTCTTTAACCCATAATAAATCTTCCCTTCCCTATAAGGTGCGCTTATAATTCGTGTGAATATACTACATTTTTAAAAGTGAGGGTAGATGTATATTATTTTAAGTCAAACTTGACACCATTACAGTTAATCTAATATTGATTGTGTTCATTGGTTACATTTTTAAAAATCTTCGTGTTTTAATAATTCGATCACGAGGCGGGACTCTAATACAAAAAGGTTAGTTCGTTGATAATTATTATTCCTTCATCATTTACATGTTGTTAGTAATAATATACTTTGACTGTTAATACTTTTGTTCAGTATTTATCTGTATGATTATTGCTTGGTAATTAATATATTTTCATGTCGTATACCTAATTATAAACATAAGTGTGATGTGAAACTAGCTGGATTTATTTTTACACACTCACAGTCTTATATTTTGTGTTAATGTTAAAATAGTATTAATAATAGTGTAAATCATAATATTTTTTCAAAGTTAAAAATATTTCCTTTTTTCTGATGGTGTTGCCATCGAATTAAACCGCGCTGTCGTTTCGTTCACAAAAAGTCATGTTATTAGGACCGAATATGTAGCCGCCTCAACTTACGGAAACGAGAGTAACCTGCGTTGTCTGTTAGTTATTGTATAGTCGAATTTAACGTTACATGGAAATTGGAATCTAAATATATGTATACCTACTTATATTAAATCTGTAGAGGTCAATTCTGCACATGAAATATATTTCCTAAATAACTATTATTTTTCATATTCGTGAGCAGAACAGCAACTCCATTTTTAAGCTTTCGTCGCGTGTGCGTTCTTAATGCGTGTATCTTAATGGTTAAAGCTACACAGAAATCAAGTATGAAAGAAATGTTCTCCATATTATATAAAAAATATCTCCCGACATCATAAATGTCTATCTTTTATGGTTGAGCTTAGGAGTTCAAAGCTT